>JBBPNG010000774.1:0-16306 GCA_038091095.1 Leccinum incarnatum
GCGTGCAATTTCGGGTCTACCCACGCGCGCCTACGTTTCTTCTTTGACAGGTACTAGTGGCTTGTCGCGCCCCCCACTACAAACAGGGCGGCAGATAATGCCAGGACCTAGTCGAGCGGGACGCGTCTTGATGGCAGCAAAATATGGTGTTGCTGGCAGCGGGTTCGATAAAATCAACGAACATGAAGGAAGCGAGGGTGAAATTGCCTTCGACTACGCTGCCGAAGAGACTGACACCGGTTTGTGACCATTCCTATATATGAAGATGGAGTATGCTAATTATGCCTGTCTATAGGCGGAGAGGAGCCACAGCCCGCGAATGGCCAGCTTCGACAGCGGAGCTACGCTCCCCCTGTTACACAAGTGAGCAGCACGCGTTCACGGCGATCCGCAAGCCTGAGCGATGCCTCTGGCGGTATGTTCCGAACTACCACTTTGCCTTTTGCATCTTATAACCATCCCTAGCTGAAGAACGACATTCTCCCGGGGGCAACTCAGTTCTGTCGAATACTCAGAATCATCACTCTTCGAGACCCGTATCAAGCCTTGGCTTGAACTCTGCACGTGTACGGCGCACGGAACAAGAAGGTTCGAGTAGCTCACCGTCAAGAGTTTTTTATTGGTACTCACAGATTACTTGCTATCCAGAATACCCCGCCGAGTATCCTCGGAGACAGATGGCAGATACTACTTCCGATGCCGTTGCTCAGCAGCCTCGCCAGTCCCCCTCCCCGACGCACATGCCGCACGCACATCCTCGATCGCATGTTCAGACCCACAACCGACGCGACTCCGACACCGTCCGCACGCTGGGCTATGACTCAGCCCCTTCCGGATCTCCAACCGCCGTTGAACACCCCCCAACACGCTTGTCGCCTAAAGGCAGGGCTGTATCATCGTTGCAGCAACAACCGTTTCCTGTCATCCAGCTACAGCCCTCACAGCCTCAGTCACAAACACAAGGACAAACATACCATCGACGAAGTCCGACTGCTTCAGAACCACCAACAACAAACGGCTCTCTGATACATCCTGGTTCTGGGGCTCAGAAGAATGGCAAGACTTGGGCCACTGGCGATGATCTTGTGGAGAGCGAGTCAGAGGCAAAGGCCGCCCAGCGGGAACGAATGAGACCGGCACCACCTGCACCAGTTACCCTCGCGGCCCCGGTGCGAAACCACAATATTGTGGTAAACAAGAAAGTCTACGCACGTCTCGATCTCATAGGCAAAGGCGGCTCCTCTCGAGTCTACCGTGTAATGAATGCAGCGAACGAAATTTACGCCATCAAACGTGTCTCTCTAGATAAAGCCGACGCGGAGACCATTAGCGGCTATATGAATGAGATCGGGTTACTCAAGCGACTCGAGGGAAACAACCGGATCATCCAGCTGTTTGATTCGGAAGTTAAAGCTGGGCCAAGTGGTGCGAAGGGTCATCTCATGTTAGTGATGGAGTGCGGGGAAGTTGATCTAGCGAAATTGCTGCAAGAGCAGCAGAAGGAGCCGCTGAACATGGTTTGGATTTCATATTACTGGCAGCAGGTTTGTTCTATCTTGTGTCACTTTATTTGCTGATTGTGATCGATGTCGTGTTATAGATGTTGCAAGCGGTGCATGTCATACACGAGGAGAAAATCGTGCACTCGGATCTCAAGCCAGCCAACTTTGTGCTTGTGCGAGGGCAATTGAAGTTGATTGATTTTGGCATCGCCAATGCTATCGCAAATGATACAACCAACATTCAAAGAGATCATCAGGTATCTAGTTTATTGCAACGCCGTGTCGATGTCATTCGCTGAGCGGCATTTAGATTGGGACCGTCAACTATATGTCCCCTGAAGCCATTGAATTACCAGAGGGCATGCGACGCCTGAAAGTCGGACGACCAAGCGATGTTTGGTCCCTGGGCTGCATTCTGTACCAGATGGTCTACGGCCAGCCACCGTTCCAGCACCTATCGGTCTATCAAAAGATGAAAGCGATCCCAGATTTGGCCCACGAGATCGATTTCCCAGAGTTCAGCATTCCCAGTGTGGTCAACAAGAACGGAGAGCGCAAGAAACTCGATCATTTGAAACGGTCAGTCAGAGGCGATGTGATTCGCGGGATAAGGAGTTGCCTAGCAAGGAATCCGAAGGAGAGAGCCACCATACCTGAACTTTTGGAGCAGGAATGGTTGGCTATGCGTGAACGTGAGTGTGTGATTGGTTGGGCGATACGGTCGCGCTGATGTTCTTGGTAGCGGAAGTACCACCAGCCAAGGCATTGTTGGCTGGCGACGAGACTATTATAAATCCCTACTACATGAAACAGTTGCTCGAGTACGGTATCAAACTTGGACAACAAGCACAAGCCGGGGATATCGACCCAGCGCACCTGGCGAAGGAAGCCGCGGTAGGTGCTCGTCATGTTTGTGCGAAGCAGTTTTCTGATTTCGGTTTGCAGAGGCTCGTTGCAGAGCTGAAGGCGCTTGAGTCATAATGACATTTTGTGGCAAAAGGCCAATCTCATTCGGAATCAGATTTGGAAGCAATGTACTCGTTAGCGCAGGCAAGCGTTTTTCATTCCAACACATTCACATTGTATGCGGCGAAGCCACGAAAGCAATTTGCACCTTGTATGTAAACCTACGAGGAACTGTGCGTTCCGTCCATGCATTGTACTTTTTCACTCTAGAACCCTACCTTCTGTCCCGCTACCGTATGCATTTCCTGGTTGTCTTCGCTGTGTTACTTAGCTATCTCGGACTCCTTTTCGGGTGGTAGATAAGATTAATAATAGTAACGATGTCGCGGATGATTTTATCTGTCGAACAATCCTCCACCACCAGACTCACTCGACGTCGACTCTCTGCTCTACCGAACAATGGCGCACTTGCCTGCAGACGTATATCTCACAAGCACCTTCATGCAGTCGGCCAGTGTCAGCCCGTCGACTCCCAAACTTCAACTGCAACTGTCCATTCCCATTCCCACAAGGGATACCAGTTACTACTACTCTGATGGAAACACCGTTCTCCTCGTCGAAAACATTTTGTTCAAGGTCACTCTTTTTCTCTCCTTGCGTCTACTCAGTCAACCCAACAATGCCCCTCTATGACCCAGGTACACCGCTCAGCCCTGACAAAGGAGAAGTCGACTTTCGAGAGCATGTTCTCCCTAGACTCGGACCTCCGCTCTAGCACCCCCAACAATTCGAACGTCACAGTTGGACCCGAGGGAGAGAGCGACGACAACCCGATTAGGCTCCAAGGGGACACCGCTGACGAGTTTCGGTCCCTTTTATGGGCACTCTATGCACTGTGCGTATCATTCCCGACTGGTTTTCGAGTGGTGTGTCATACGTGTACCCCTTCACAGACCGCCCGAATTAGAGGGTGCGATGGCATCCAAGGCGATCAGTCTCAAGCTGTTCAACCTCTCGCGCATCACACACAAATACGAGTTCCGGGCCATCGAGAGCTGGGCCCTGGACAAACTCAAGGCGATGTACATGCGTCCGCATTCTCATATCGAAGATGCAGAAGGGCCCAATCTAGTCCAACTCACCGAGCTCGCGTCGCTCTGCGAACAGCGTGATCTCCTAGAGGCCGCAACGATCCGATGGAAGCGCCTCATCGCTTCAGGCAAGGACGTCGCTCTCGCGATCGGAATGGCAGAGCGGCTTAATCTGCGTTCGCTCCTCGGGTTGGCGTATCATGCCATGCTCCTGCAGGGCCGCGAGGTCTGGGACGCGGACTCGCTGCTGACCCGCTCGCATCGGATACGCTTGTTGTCTGGGCACTATGCTCTCGGCCGTCTCTGCGAACGTCTCCCAAACGAGCCTCCGATAGTACAACATCACCCACGTTGCACTGGCGGTTCACAAGTACGGTGCAACCAGGCGTGGTCTAATCTCTGGCGGTCGACGTTGGACATGGCGAAGTACGGGATGCCTCTGCAATATGCGGACGTTGTCGGAAAGATGATGTTCGCAGAAAGCACGCTCAAGGCGTTTATAGAGCGTGAGATCCCTATTCATGGTTTATTCGATGCGATGCCGTGGTGTAAAGAAAACGCGTTGGTAGCTACTGCTGGGAAGCTGAAGGAGCTGCAGGAATCATTAGCCGACCATTTCACGGACGTGGTATGATGGACTTGGACTCGTTTTCCGCAGGCTCGATAGGTATTTACGGTATACAGACGAAGCTTGTCTTGTAATTACACGTTTATTAGTAGTATAAATTCGTGGGTCGTCGGGTATCCCTGAATCTTCCGTTATTGTTCGAGGATGGAGATCCTTTCTATCCACTCGTCCTGCAGGATGCCCATGAACAACACATCTTCCCATCGGTCGTTGGACCACACGCACGCACGCTTTCGCCCTTCGATGACGAATCCCCTGGGCACTCGGATCGTCAATAATCACACGTTCAGCTGATCAAGCAAAAACAACCGTTCAGAGAGAGCGAACTCACGCCTTTTCGTAAACCGCGACGGCCCTCTCGTTGCTTGCAAACACGGACAACGACAACCGCTGCAGCCCCATACATCGGAACACGTAGTCGACGACGAACGCCGTCACCTCGCTGCCGTATCCACAATTCCAAAACGGGGGCGAGAGACAGATCCCGTACGTCCCGTCCCGGTTCTTGCGCTCGGGGACGTGCACGACGACTTGGCCCACGAATTCGCCCGTGTCTCGTCGCCGGATGATGGCGCCGAACACTGCGCTGTCCATCTGCCCGCGGAGGCGCTTTTGGAGCTGTGCGATACCGCAGTGCGGTGCACCGAGTTCGCCTGTCGTCATGAGGGACTGGACGCGGGGGTTGCTCCAGAGAAGCACGAGGTCGTCGAGATCGGCCTCGGCGTACGGGCAGAGCAATAGGCGGGCGGTGGCGAACATGATGGCGGGGCTACTTCGGATGTGAAACCAGCGATTTGTTTCCGTCGCGCGTTCTTATTTAACTTGAGGGACAAGCAACGGGCTGCGGGCGCGGTCGCGACGTGTTTGCATATTCACTTGCCGCAGTGGATGCTACAAAAGCTTACGAATGCAGCTTACAGAAGGGCGACCTGGATCCATCGAACGCGCAGCATTCTCCATTCTTTGACTACAAGATAATACAGAAAGATAAATACGGATATTCTAACGTAAGGATGAGAATCAAGGTATCAGCGGGGTATGCAAAGATCAATGAGAATGATGGCGCATCATCAGGCGTCCTCTTTGACGCCCTGAACGTCGACGGCTTTCTCGGAAACATCGCCTTCCTCCACATGGATCCGGCCGTGTGGTGGACCATGGTAGTGTCGATGTGCATCCAAGAAGTACCAGAGCCCCGAGATCACAATCACCCCAACAGTGATTACTGCAGCATAGTTCATATTTGCTGTCGTGACAGGCATCTCTGTAGGTAGCGAAAACAGGACGCAGATAAAGAACGTCCAGAGTGCACACCAAACATTGGCAAAGACTCCAAGCCAGCCATCGCCCATGTAGTATGGACCCGGTTTAAACTGGACTTCGGGATGGGAATGGAAGGTGCGTCGCAGAATGATTGGGATCACGTAGGACAGATCTGAAGCTATGGCTGTCATAGCAAAGACGGCGTTGGCAGCGATGGGACTGGCCAAGTCGAGCAACCCAGGAAGAACGCTAACAAAGACTGTCAACCATACTGCTCGCAGTGGCGTCTGCGTCGAAATGCTGATCCGTCCGAAGAATCCACCGTCAGGGAGCCCGCGGTCACGACTAAACGCATATATGGTGCGAGATCCAGCCTGTAAACTTGTTTGTGCAACGCAGAATGCAGTCAGACAAACAAAGACCCATAGAGCAAGGGCAATGTGAGGTCCCAATCGCAAGACCATGATCGCAAGGAATGCAGAACCAGAGGGACCAGGAAGATCCGAAAATGACCCTGAACAAAGTACCAGCACGATGTTGAGGAGCCAACCAGAAATCGCAGTACCAATTGTTGCGATGACGATGGCTGCTGGTGCAGCGTAAGCAGCACGACGGAGCTCCTCTGAGATATGAGCGGTGCAGTCGTATCCTGTCATCGTCCACTGGACACTCAGCAATCCTAAAAGAAAACTAACACCATTGTTCCACCCTCCTGTTCCATTTATAAGTCCTTCTGCGCCAAAGACATACGATACGGAGTGCATGTCGGATCGTGGGGTGATTGCCAAAAGCAGAATGATGATAAGGTAGGTTGCACCAAGATTGATGAACACAAACGAGCCAGTGAGATAGGCAAGATGTCGAGTTTTGAGAGAGTTTAGTGCACCATGGATGATAAGCAGCCCAGTAGTCAGTCCGATGACCATTCCAGGTGTAATTGCAAATGATCCGTTGGTGGATATGGATGTGGCAGCGAGTATCATATTTGCTAGCCCAAACTCGGTGGATGACAACCCGACGAATTGACCAAGGAGGTTAAGCCAACCCACGATCCAGCCCACCTACGGTAGATCAGTCAAAAGCGATCTCAGATAAGATAGAGAAGGAACACACCGGTGCACGATACCTTTCAGGGCAGAGGCGAGCGGAGGCTCCGTAAAGCCCCCCGCAGCTTGGATACGCACTGGCGATCTCAGCAATGCTGCTCGCTAAAGCCAGACAATTGGTCGCTCCTAGCAGCCAGCACCACGTTACTGATGCGGGACCTCCGAGAAGCAGGGGAGTATTGAAAGTGCTCGCAATGCTGGAGCATACGCCCATGATGCTAAAAGCGAAGCTTATCGTGGCAAGGTTGGAGAACTCCCGGCGGAAGGAGGGGACATAACCCAAGGCCCGCAGTCCTGCGTCATCTTGCTCGTCATTCTTCATCGACATTTGTTGTGTGCTGTGCTCGTGATGTCGCTTGTCGTGGAGAGACAGGGAGTTGAGCGGCCTCGAGTCTCGCTCATTCGAGGTTGATATCGAATTGATGACCGTCAGGCCATCCGCATGAATACATAAAGAATGTGCGTTTCACTCTATAGTGCCGCATGGAAGTCGAGTCTAGAAAGGCAAGTAGCCACAAATTGGGTCTTACCTCGTGGTTGATGCATTGATGTCGAGACCGTAGATATGATGGGCTATTTACTATCCCCCAAAAAAATCAGTATTGTTTTCCTACAACCTCAACAAAACAGGGTATGGTGCTCGGTACCGTACTACATATTGAGAACAAGGTAACGCACATACTTTCATTTTTGTCTGAATTTTGGCTTCTTTGTGTTGGAAGTACGGAAGACTCCCGGTTTCTGACCGTTGCGGTCCGACACGTTCCGCACAAGATGCCGATGAGGCCCGGAGTCCACATGGAAGCCGACCGTGGCCAACGGCGGAAACACTGAGAAGGGCGGGCACAAAAGAACAGGACCGCGCTCTATAGGGTGGCTACGACGTACGGGTACAAGGGCGGATCGGGTATATATAGGACGAGACACGTGACTGGTAAGCAGTGAGGCCACCTACAACCTCATCCGGTGCTTTTTTCACTCTTACACTTGGTAGAGGAACCATCTACATGCTAAATAATAATCCCCAGGTCTTACTTCGTTAGTCAATAAGTAGGATCTCTCGGATCTAGGGCTCATAAGCCTGTAGGCGCAGATTGACATCTGCTGATATTCTGTTAGATCACGAACAGACTACTGTCACAACCATTGCAGTATCGCTAGGAATCAAAGTCCACGGGAAACCATGAATGATCCAAAGTAACTATCGAGATCTGCAATGGCAGTCGACGGAACGATCGTCCCCACAAATCCATCCGGCCGTATGACCACGAGCGTAATCCCCTTCGCGTCAATTCCAAATCTCTCGTACGCATGTCCACCCTGCCTCTCTCTAGCATCCGTATCGTCCAGAAGGACTCTGCAATGCGCTCACGTATAAACCCACAACCAACAGGGATGATAGGATATCACTTACTTAGACCAGTGAGAGCGGAAGAATGCCGGGACGAGTAAGTAATTCGCGTCATCCTTTTTGCCTGCCATGATCGTGATAATTTCGAATACACTCGAAATGTCACCGTCAGCACTGTATTTGTGGAGGATGCCCGATTCCTTGCTCAATTCCTCTGCGAGCATATTTAGCTCGGCGATCCTCCCGGAGGTTAGGTTGCCCACGAAGAACAACATTTTGAAACGAATATCCGCAGGGAGCATGTCCTGTATGTCAATTGGGTGTATGTCGGCAGTGCGAACAAATATTTGAGGAAGCATTCTTTTTCCGATGATGAGATTTTCCGCGTATCTCTGATGTTTGGGTTCCACAATGGCAGACGGAGAATATTGGATGCCGACGCCGCTGATGAATGCTCCATGCTTTACGAGCGTTCTGATCAACGAAATGGTGAACGGAGGCTTGACCGACGGCAAGGTGGAACCGAAGACACTAACTGTGAAAGCTCTTTGTGGGGTGTGTCATTTTCACTCTCCGCTGTCCTCCGCTTTCCAGATAACAGAGCTGAAAATTCCTTATCGAAATTAATCAAGTCTTGAGCGTATTTTCTGCGTTCATATTCGTACTGAGAAAAGTGGGTAGAGTAAATAGGAGACTGTAGATCACTGGGAAAACATACGGTTTTCAAGAATGATGGGCTAGACCATCCTCTGAGTACGTGCACAAGCTTCCATGCTAAACAGTTTTGGTTTACGCCCAATAACACAGTAAGGTACGTACCGAGATTATGGATATCATTTATACTGGCATTCATACCTTGACCTAAATCTCAAAGTTATGTCTAATGTATAGTTTGAGGAACGGTCTCACCAGCTTTTGGTGAATGGGTGTGGCATGCATCCCCGGCAATGAAAACGCGGTCCGCAACAGAGTAACTGGATGCCACACGCTGTCCAACTGGAATGTAGTTGGCGCGTTAAGATGGTCGTCATGGAAAAAGTGGAAAGGACAAACTGATGTAAATTGTCCACCATTCAATACTCTTCGGATCCGCCAACTCGAATGGGTATAATATTTTCCTGGCCACCTATCGCCTCTCGTCATTCGAATGACACGGCTCACCCTCTTCATACTGGAATCCTCACCGAAAGGAGCTTATCAGGACTCATCCTACTCTTGTCAACTCTTCCGGTCAACGGGTTGACGATGTCTGTGTCTGATAATTGAATGTACAGACGGTTCTTGTCTCCCTCGCGGGGAATCCAAAGGCAGCACCCGCTTTCTGACCGAATATTCGCGATATTACGATTATCAGGAAAGTTTGTTTCTAATACTGCGTCGACGACACCCCAGGTATGGTCTGTTGGTTTGATCAGGCAAAAAAGCAAAAGCACAACAAGACTCTGGTTGGATACCAGTTTGTTCGCCTTCCATCTCAATCCCCAGAGTCTTTCGGACCCATGAATGTGCCCCTACAAGCCGAATGTCAGCTACAAATCCATATATACGCGAGAAATCACTCACCATCTGCCCCAACAACATATTTTGCACGTATGGTTTCTGTTTTGTTCTCTCCGTCAGTTGCATCTAGATGCTGTACCGTAACCTGTGGTAACCATTATTTGGGGTCAAGGCGTGGTTAAACTGATTAGAGTTTACCTTTACTGGATATGATAAGGGGCTAGACAATTCATCGATGTCTTCCGAAATTGCAATATCGGATGGTTTTCTTGGGCGTTCGACGTTAATTCCACGGTCCTTCAGAGAGTCGATAAAAATGGCTTCTATTCCTGCCTGTTTGAGACCAATCTAACGACCATCCATGAATCGATCAAGTAAAGTGAAGCATGATAAAAAGGGCCACACCACGAACGGATAGCGTGAGGTTGGCTCAAGCACAATGGGACAACGTCCTGTGCACTTTAGTACCTGCCTTTTAGACGCCGAAGAAACACTCCGAAGCCGAAGAGGACCATACCTGGATTCCTCCGTTGGGTCCAGGGTTGTAGAATGCCTTGAGCGTCGTGGCATGTTTAGACGCATCAATTTTATACCCAAGAGATTGTCACCTACACCCATATGAATATGATTCCCTTCTCGTATCAAGCGCTCGGCAAGACCATAGCTCTATCGCGGAAGTTTAACACGCCAGGAGAACCACGGAAAGCAGGGGCAGGATATACCTGCAGCACTTCGATTGTCCTCGGTGCGATACCGTCTGCTTGACCGGCTGCAATATTGATGGGACTGGAGCCGATCAACACATAGGCGCGGGTCATGTTGAACATGTTCCATACCGTTTATCAATTATCCTCACCTCTGCACCTGCCATTGTGAGTGCGTTGGCACACATCAGTCCGGCAGGACCAGCTCCGATAATCAAGACATCCACATAAGCTTTCAGCGACATGGTAGATGGTGTTGGCAAAGAAGGGTCTGATACGCCGCATCATCTGCTTTTGTATTCCAACAAGTACCCTTCTCGAAAAGGGTATGCTTCTAGACGAAGATGACAGAGCCATTAAAAAGAAAGGTGACCCGAACTCTCCGAGGCAGTCCAATTGGAAACGATGCGAGCACGAAAACAAGACTTATGTCATTGCAAGAATAGAAACCTGACACACACTGGCTGACGTTTACTACGCAGAGTCGCATGCAAAGAGTGAGCCTCCCTGAAAGTCAATAGGAAACTCCGAACAGATCGGTGGTAAGGCGACAGACCTGGGTACTTGTATATTTCCCGTGTTACCGGATCATCTCCAATGGGCGGGGGACAAGTTGGACCTCCGAGATATTCCGTGTGGAAAGTACGTGATGCAGCGATTCTGACGCCGCTAACAAGTCCAGGACACGGCATGCAGCATGATAAGATCATGTAATTACATAGATAAAGATGCTCTGGGTGATTCATACTAGAGATTGAAGGGGAAACGAGAACATGAACGAACTGAAGCAGGAAACGTAAAATGATCAGTGGCGTCGGGAGTCTCCGGGCCGAGCTGTGATTACGTGGAGACTAAACGAACCATCGTATCGCATCATAATATCAGGATTGATATCGTTACATGAAAACCCGTTTGTTAGTACCTTTTTTGACATTTATGTAAAGACAAAGATAGCTCCCACCCAGGCCATTCCTGAACTTCTCATGACTATCAGGTTACTGCTACCGCTGAGCGCTGAATGACCAAGCCTCGCTCTCATGCAGTTTCAGGGTTTGTGCTCACCACGTTCTACGGATAGCCTGGCACTATGGAAGAGGAACGAACACTCATAACCAACGTCCATTTGGCATATGAAGACGCAGACCTAGCCAAACAACTCTGGGATGTTCAATGTCTGGGCGGACGTGTACTCAGCGTCGTTCCATCCAATAAACAAGGGTCCCTGGTGACAACTACCGCCCGCTGTACCGTGATCCAAGGCAACGGAGGAACTCTATTACCGTCGTAAGGAATCTTCCAACTTATACCCGATATAATGTATGTTCAAGTCCTTCGTAGCCTCTGTCATGCACATATTCACCTTGACAAGTGCTTCATTATGGAGCAGTGTGATCCACTTTTGACGGGGTGAGCATGGCCATGATTTTATGTTCAAGAATTGGGCGTTCACCCATTTTCCATCATCTTCGTAAGCTCCCTTCCTGAGGCCTTACAAGTGACCAATAAGGCCAAGGCTAAATTTCCAGACCATTTGGAAGATCTTCATGCTCGTGCTACACGACTTGTGCGCCAAAGTGTGGAGGCCGGTGTCACGGTGATGCGAGCATATGTCGAAATTGACACAAGCGTTGGGATGGCATGCCTAGAGACAGGGCTGAAAGTCAAGTCCGAGTGGAGAGGCGTGTGTGACATTCAAATCGTTGGTGGGTAACAGTTGTTGTGATCACACTCACACTTTGTCGAAAGTCTGACACCTAGAGGTCTTTAGCGTTTGCCCAGGAAGCACTGTATCCTTCAGCTACAACCGAGATCATGGGGGATAACTTCAAACTACTCCAAACTGCTCTCACGCGTGATGGAATATCTGTTGTTGGCTCCGCACCTTGGGTAGAACCATCCCAGGAGCATGCACACAGGAACATTGCGCACATCCTCAAGTTAGCTCAGGATCATAATCTTCACGCCGATTTCCACCTGGATTACAACCTTGACCCCAATGCAGAACCGATGGTGTGGGAGACACTTCGCCAGATGAGGGAAATAGGATGGACGACAACAAACGTGGGGAGTCGACGCGTAACCATCGGCCACGCTACCAGACTTGGGATGTTCTCGGCGGAGGAGTGGTCAAACCTGCGCATCGAATTAGACGAGCTTCCTTTGCAAATTGTCGCCTTGCCACAAAGCGATGTTTATATGATGGGTCGACCCATTCCAGGGAGGGTTCGAAGCGTTCCACTTGCAGAACGGACCCTTGATGTCGTTGGGATCCGGCGAGATCATGGCATCCATGTTGCACTAAGTGTGAACAACGTGCAAAATGCATTCACGCCTCAAGGATACCTTGATCCGCTGACTCTGGCTTGCCTGGAGGTTGGGCTATTCCAGGTCGGAACCGAGCGAGGGTGGAGGGAACTCTTGGTATGTGGTCAAAGTTTTGTCTGGTTCATTTGAGCTAAATTAACCGGTAACACAAGCGCGCAGTATCCGCCACTTCAAAAGAGGCTATTGGGGTCATAGACAATGCTCGTCACCTTGATCGAAACACTACAGACACCCTCGTCCCATTGATTGGAGGACATGCGGATTTCGTCTTAATACACGAGGCGACGGGGTGGCAGTCGGCAGTGCTGAGTCCAAGCTTCGACCGGACTACAGTATTTGGTGGCAGGGAGGTAGCTCGGCGAAAAGCATCAAGCTGGACTGCTCTTGACGGGATGGATGGTATACGCAGGTAATGGTGAACGGGCAGTCGAATGCTGTACCAGTGAATGCGCGAGGTGGAACAGGCAATATATACGATTGAAGTACCTGCTGTAGTTGCAACCGACCCGGGAAGAGGCACGGCAGCCTCAGTTGGTGCTCATTTGAAATGAAAGTGCCATCGATCATTTGTTTCACGCGATTCCAGGGACGGGAACAATAGAAGTTCATGCCATCGTGCAGGATTACTCAAGTACTTATTGTGTGTACTACATATGAGCTTCCATGTAGCCGAGATAAGGTATATATACCATTCATAGAGATTCGTCAGGCTGCAGCCTGTCTTGGGTCCCTAGTTCACCGCCTCAGACCAAGGCCCTCAGTGGTTCAGCTCGTACAAATTACTGATCGGCGAGGGGGGTAAAGACTTGAGGGAGAGAATGGAGGCAACTCCAGCGGGTAAACTGATACCTTGCTTCTCAACCAGCCGGCTGTCGGCAGTACATCAAAACACATAAAATATATGCGAGCGGAAGCAGTTACATATAACACGGGCCGCCATCCGATTGATAAGAATACGTCAAGCTGAAGCAGCATATGTGCGCTGGGGTTGCAACGGAGACCATTTGACAACCACTCCACCATTGCCGCCAAGTGGCCAGAACACTACAATAACAATAGCAGAGAGTGCCAACTACTAATGAACCGATGGACAGCCACACGAGGAGAAGGCAATATCGACCAAAGGCCCCTGCCAAGGTCTCAGCCCCGTTCACCTGAGGAAAGGCGAGCACCCTACGGGATCAATCCAGCGGGAGGATGGAGAGTGGGCATAGATGGAACTTCAAGAAGCTTGAGGGTTGGAGTATACCTGGCATGCGATAATCATTTCCGTTATCGATGATCGATGACCACTGGCATGAAAGAGTAGTACTTTGCAAAAGGCACTATGTAAACCATCTCGCTTCGTCTATTCATGGATGTGACATGCCAGATGAACCTCGGTGCCGCTTAGCGCCATCGTCTTTTCGATCTCGACCAAGCTGAAAGAAAGACGAAGACCATCTCGATGGAACCACCCTGGACCATTGACAGTGTGATTGTGATTTGTGTGTAGAGGCTTACTCTACTATGAACAATGAGGCCGCCGAGACCTGTCAGTGAGGCCTGAGAGCGCTCTAGTATCATTGAACTTTATGGATGTCAAGGGTCTTTACATTTGCCTGATCCAGCCTCAAGTTCGCACGCCAGGCTAATATAACCGCAAGCCATCAACTTCTTGTTCCGGTGAAGCTCTTCACTTGACTTGAAGGGTTTCCTCCCTCTCTGGATTTCCACCAAACACTTTAGGGAGACGATCATGTTCATGCGATACGTTCTGCTCTTGACGTTTTTGCTTTCCTATGCATTGTCCTTGCCCCTAGCCTCGAGGGATGTCGTCGATCCTCCCATCACTAGTCCAACCACTGCCACAATTTGGTATACTGGGCAAACACAAACAGTGACTTGGTAGGCAGCTCACTTTCTCCCAGTTGTATGGATGATGATTTTTTTGCAGGAGTACCACTGGCCTGCCGGTGAACCAGACCAATCCAGTTGGGATGTTGGTTCTTGGCTTTTTGTATAACAACAGCGAGAACCTTATGCTAGGTCAGTCTTCTGCTCGAATTGTTTGAGAGTCCATTCTCGTCTTCCGGTGGCATGGATGCCTGAGTTACCACTGGCCTATGCTGACCGTCTATCAAGATTCACCTCTTGCCACCAACCTCAACTATTCTGTCGGACAAGCTCAGATCACTGTACCTAATGTGCCCGCCCGGACAGACTACATAGTAGTCCGTAAGTAGTCCTCGAGCTTCTAACAGTGATGTCATGCTCATAGCCCATCAGTGTTCGGTGACTCGGGTAACGCAAGTCCCGAGTTCACGATTATTAATACCGCATCTTCCCCGTCCTCGGCACCCCCATCTTCTATCTCGCCGAGCCCATCCTTGCCTGCCAATCCAAACCCTTCAGGCGCCTCTAGCGACCCTTCCTTAATTCCCCTCACCAAGTCTCCACCGTCATCGACTTCTAGGTCGCCGTCGAGTGGAACAACTTCACATTCAAGTTCATCTACAGTAAACACCACTTCCACTCTGAAGCCGTCGAGCACATTGCCGGCTGCTCAATCGAGCTCTGCGTCGCAGAAACACGTTCCAGGGGTAGCAACATCGCTCGGCGTTGCATTGGCTGCCATATACCTGGTTTTTTCATGATCGAGTTTCGATTTCGACTTCTGAACTACGGACAATGAGCTACCTCGCACGACACGCTAATCTCTTTTCACACGAAATGATTATCCCCTGTACTTACCCTCGCTGGTCCCCTTGGACCTTTCTGATGTACGACGTTTGCAATGTGGGTGGGTTCGTTGCGAACGGGACTAACTCGGCCAACGCTAACGTTCGGCATACTCACTTGCAATGTATTTTACGGGTTTTTTTTACCTCGAGTACATTTTGGTTGTACGAATACATTCGATCTGGTGTTCATACGTTTTCAAAAATCTACAAGTTATCAGTCAAAGAACGGCGGATCATTCTGAGAGTGTGTACGCCGTTGGATCTTCCTGTTAGCATCGGATTCGTGCTCTTGGAGACAAGGTCGACGGGGACTTTGAGGGAGGCGTTGTGATGGAATAGAGTTCGGAGAAAACTCAATAGAAGTGACTCACGTAACACATACACTGGATTGATATTGCAAACCAGACCTTAGCCTTGTGCACATGTTCATGAAGGTCACGGTTGAGTTGAGTCCAGGTAATTTCAGCCTTCAGTGGGAGGTAGATGGAGCAGCGGGGAGTCTCTTGCCAGCCACTGTCCGGTCACTGGTGCCCGCATTGAAGATAATTAAATCGATGCTTTCCTATTGCTTTGCCCATGGGCCCGGGTATATTAGACGATGCGAGACGCCACCCGCAACAATGACGGGATTCAGCCTGCATGGAACCTTCATACTTACTTTTTGAACTTCCCCTCAGGGGAAATCGTGTTGTAAAGCCCTCGGATCAATATGCGTTGTCGTCGGTCCCTAGATGGAGTGGCAAATATGTCACCGTACTGAAAAGTTCACTGTGCGGCCAAAAGAGTTTCGAACTTATCGGTGGACTACCATGTACGCGGGGAAAAGATGCTGACTGGGAGGGCTATGCCCCAGGGTTCGTGACCGTCCTCTGAACACTTTTAGAAGGTAGACGTACAAATAAATGCAGAGGAGAGGAGATACCCGGATCCGAAATAAATGAAGCAGGGGCTCCAGCTTAGCTGGTGATCAGACCGTCTAATGAGGTTTCGTCGTGCACTGTGGGCCGTGGCCCCACAATGATCGCATGCACACCCCAAAGTCACCAGAGCCGCGGGGAGCAGAAGATGAGCCTGGACTGTACTTTGAAAGCAGGAATTTCAGATCCATCTTGCGCAAATGAAATCATCCAACGGTTGTAAAGAGTGAAATTTATCCTTTGTGGTGCCATCAGACAGTGACAATGCTCTCGCTTCGAACAGTCGATGT
>JBBPNG010000775.1:0-16281 GCA_038091095.1 Leccinum incarnatum
AACGGTATGGGTCCGCAGCTGGCGTCGATTTGACAAGTTACTCGCATGACATGTGGTATGGGACCATTTCGATCGGCACTCCTCCACAGTCCTTCACTGGTAAGTCTTTTTTTCGTGCATTCGTACATACACTCACTCTAGTCGCCCCTCAGTCCAGTTCAGCACCGGTTCTAGGTAAGTGATTTCTGTCAGTCCCACATGCACTCTCTCATCTTATTCGACCCAGCGATCTCTTTGTTCCAGCCGCAACCGGTGATGAGAATTCCAGAAGCCACGCTCACCTCTGGAATCCCGCATCGTCCCAGATCACCAACTTAAACCTCAATACACGTCCCCCATCGACCGTGGACCTCAATACAGATTTTGCGATAGAATTTGCAGATCGTAGCATTGTCCGCGGTAAACAATACACGGACCATGTAACCATTGCTGGTTTAACCGTATGATGTTTGTATTGTTTGCGAAAATCATCACTTCTGACCGATGAATAGGCAGACATTCAGACCATCGGTGCCGCAACAACATACTCTCAAAATTTGGGAGCACCTATGTTCGCTCCAGATGGTATATTGGGATTAGCTTTCCCGTCTTACTCAACATTTCAGAGCCAGAGCCCTCTATTGCACACGCTCTACAAAGAAGGAAAGCTCTCTCAACCAGTGTTTTCATTCAGGCTCACCACTTTTGGAGCCGAGCTGTACATCGGTGGAACAAACGAGGCGCTTTACATTCATAGCACCCTCGTCTTTACCCCTGTAACAAATCTGGCGATGGTGAGCGCAAACGCCAGGCGGTATGGATGATACTTGAATTGCCCTTTCAGGCTCTCTGGGAGGTGAAGATCGATAACATTCAAGTCAACGGACACATAGTTCTGACAGATGTAACCGCCGTCATCGACACTAGTGCTCACCTCATTTTTGGTGATCCGGAGCGAGTTTTGGCCCTGCACAAATCGGTTAATAGGGGCCGGGCAATCGTGATCGGTCGTTATTATACCTGTAAGTTTCGATCGGTTTTGGTACTTTTGATTGACTCCCTGTAGTTCCATGCGGGTCTTTTCCCTCTGTGACTTTTACCATTGGTGAAAAGTCATTTTCGATCCCTGACCTCAACCAGGGTCGGGTTATGCATGGCTCGACCAATTGCTTCAGCGGAATTGCGTCTGTGGAAAACTCTCGTGAGATTCCTCTGATCTGAACTTCTTCCCATGCTGACCGGTGGACCCGACTAGCATTCTGGTCGATCGGGACCCTCTTCCTCCAGCACTACTATACCGTGTTTGATTTCAACAGCGAGTCACCAAGGGTTGGATTCGCAGACCTTGCGCCGATGATTTGAAGGTAATACGCTATACCAAGCAAGCCAGATACATACTACACGATAGTCTTTTTTATGCACAAGAGGTCTGATTGTAGTAGAGTCACGACCTGCCGCCACCCTAGCTACCATTCTGTATTTTCATACTAGACATCCTTGAGCTCGTCCTCTTGCGAAGAGGGTTGCGAATATGTGACCCCAAGCATGAATGGACAACGTCACCTCGCAGTCTCCCTGCAAATCTGTGCTACTAGGCAATCATTAGTACCACATACGAATTCAAAATCTTCCTCCACTCGGACCGGAAGACGGCTATGACTGCGGCGGAAATGTCCGGAAACGATGGTCCGTTTTACCAGGGCCCACGGCGCGACGAGCAAGGGCGTTTATCCCGGGCCCTCTCGGGTCGTTTTCATTGTCCCCGAAGATTCTAATTAATTACGCTAGCGCCATCGTCGAGCGAGGGTACTATACATACAGGCGGACGTCGTCTGTGAATGAGGGAGGGGATGGGTAGCTTGATTCTGTGTCATATCAAGAGTAGGAGTATGTATCTTTGACTCCGTTTTTCGTGCGTGGGAAGGGCGCGAGGAATTGGGGGGGGTGACAGGAAGTTGAGTTACTAGTCGTCGTCCCACTCGACCTGCCATGCTCACATTCGCCCAGGTATACCTAAGACGAAAGAGAGGTTTGCAGAGCTTGGGTTGTATCTCCTACACCTCCATCAAGACGTCGAGACACCGGAGATTCATCTCATGACCCTTCCTGTCATCCAGCGGTCGTCGAACAAGTCTGCGAGTGCCTCATTCTACTCCTTGTTGATCATTACTGACCTCCATGTACGCAGGTGATGGTTGGAAGACCAAACATCTCGCACATACCACCTGTTCAACGATGATCCTTACTCAAGACGTTCCACGCACAATGGACATCTCGTGGATCAAGTCCATACAGGCAGTCATAAAGTACACCCGAGCTTTGTCTTCTGTCACTGCGTCCCAAGAAACCAATCTCTGGCTGAGCTGAGAAATAGCCTTGGAGAGTAGCGAGGCCGAACGGTGGTCGTGAGTACGGTCGAGTTCTACATGCACCATCCAGGGCTACAGTGCTCTCGGTTGAATCCGTCTACAATGTGAGTTCAGACTCCGAGTCTTTCTCGAAACTCTTCACCAATACAGTACCTTATCAACGATCCGAATGTACTTCATCAGTTTGATTTTTATCCGGTTAGTTCCTAGACGTGATGCCATCCCGACATCTATTTAAGTCAGGCGCACGTACTTGATGGTATACGTGCTCCTCCACATTGACTACCCAATGCTCTTCAAGGTGATCACAACCATTGCCGTCGCAGTACCTGTTTTTGTTCTGGCCGCCCAAATACCTGATCCTAGGGCGGGAAGTGATGGTATAGCCATACCACTCACGAAACGCTCTGATACCAACGCGCGCGAATGTCATGCTACATCACATAACGCGTAAATCAACCTGTGATGTCCTCAGGCATCGTTTTTGCTCAAACTTTTTTTAGCAACATCATCTATGGGCCAAGTGGCATGGATGGCTCCGAAAGGAACACGGAGACGCCATATTCGTCTGCTGTGAAACGGCATGGGTCCGCAGCTGCCGTCGATTTGATAAGGTCTTCGTATAGCATGTGGTATGGGACCATTTCGATCGGCACTCCTCCAAAGTCCTTCACTGGTAAGTTTTTTTTCTCGTGCATTCGTACACACACTCACTCTAGTCGCCACCTCAGTCCAGTTCAACACCGGTTCCAGGTAAGTTATTTCTGTCAGTACCATGTACTCTTTTGTCTTATTCAACCCAGCGATCTCGTTGTTCCAGCCTCAACCGGTGATGAGAACTGCAGAAGCCACACTCACCTCTGGGATCCCGCATCGCCCCAGATCACCAACTTGGACCTCAATACACATCCCCAATCGAACGTGGACCTCGATACAGATTTTGCGATTGTATTTGCAGATGGTAACATTGCCCGCGGTAAACAATATACGGACCGTGTAACCATTGCTGGTTTGACCGTATGTTTGTATTGTTTGCGAACATCATCACTTCTGACCGATGAATAGGCAGACATTCAGACCATCGGTGTTGCAACAACATACTCTGCAAATTTGAGAGCCTCTATCTTTGCTCCAGATGGTATATTGGGATTAGCCTTCCCGGCTGCGTCACTATTTGATGGCCAGAGCCCTCTGTTTTACACGCTATACAAAGAAGGAAAGCTGTCTCAACCAGTGTTTTCATTCAAGCTCACCACTTTGGGAGCCGAGCTGTACGTCGGTGGAACAAACGAGGCGCTTTACATTCATAACACCCTCGTCTTTACCCCTGTAACAAATCCGGCGATGGTGAGCGCAAACGCCAGGCGGTATGGATGCATACTTGAATGGCCCTTTCAGGCTCTCTGGGAGGTGAAGATCGATAACATTCAAGTCGACGGACACATAGTTCTGACAGATGTAACTGCCGTCATCGACACTACTGCCCACCTCATTTTTGGTGATCCGGAGCGAGTCTTGGCCCTGCACCAGGCGGTTGACGGGGGGGCATACCAGCATAGTCGTTATTACAGCTGTGAGTTTCGATCGATTTTGGTACCTTTGATTGACTCCCTGTAGTTCCATGCGGGTCTTTTCCCTCTGTGACTTTTACCATTGGTGGAAAGTCGTTCTTGATCCATGACCTCAACCTGGGTCAGGTTGTGCATGGCTCGCCCGATTGCTTCAGCGGATTTGCGTATGTGGAAAACTCTGGTGAGATTCCTCTGATCTGCACTTCCTTCCATGCTGACCGGTGAACCCGACTAGCATACTGGTCGATCGGGACCCTCTTCCTCCAGCACTACTATACCGTGTTTGATTTCAACAGGCAGTCGCCAAGGATTGGATTCGCAGACCTTGCGCCGATGATTTGAAGGTAATACGCTATATCAAGCAAGCCGGACACATACTCATACTACACGATAGTGTGTTTTGCACAAGAGGTCTGATTGTAGTAGAGTCACGATCTGTCACCACCCTACCATTCTGTATCATCATACTCGACATCCTTGAGCTCGTCCTCTTCCCAAGTAACCCCAAGCCTGAATAGCAAAACGTCACCTCCCGGTCCTTAGTACAATTTCTCCTAGCTCTGCATTCCCTGCAAATCTGGGTTAGGCAATCATTGGTACCACAGACAAACTCAAAATCTTCCTCCATGCGTACCGGAAGACGGCGATGACTGCGGCGGAAATGGCAACCATGTGCGCTACGCGTTCCACCTCTGCCGCGACGCCTACGCCTGTACCCACCCCCACGACGGTCCGTTTCACCAGGGCCCAGGGCCTTCAAGTCACATGGGCCGTTTGGCGCGTGCGCTGCCGACGACGCCCACGGCGTGACGAGCAGTGAGCACAACGAGCAAGGGCGTTGATCCTCTCGGTTCGTTTTCATTGTCCTCGACGATTCTGGTGATTGCGCTAGCGCCATCGTCGAGTGAGGGTATACATACAAGTAGACGTTGTCTGGGAATGAGGGAGGGGATGGGTAGCTTGATTCTGTGTGATATCTAGAGTAGGAGTATCTTTGACTGCGTTTTCCGTGCGAGGGAAGGGCGCGAGGAATTGGGGGGGTGAAAGGAAGTTGAGTTACTAGTCGTCGTCCCACTCGACCTGCCATGCTCACGTTCGCCCCAGGTATACATAAGACGAAAGAGATGTTTGCAGAGCTCGGGTTGTATCTCCTACACCTCCATCAAGACGTCGAGACACCGGAGACTCGTCTCATGACCCTTCCCGTCATCCAGCGGTCGTCGAACAAGTCTGCCTCATTCTACTCCTTGTTGATCATCGATCATCATTGACCTCCATGTACCCAGGTGATGGATGGAAGACCAAATATCTCGCACATACCACCTGTTCAATGATAATTCTCCCTCAAGACGTTCCACGCAATGGACATTTCGTGGATCAAGTCCATACAGGCAGTCACAAAGCACACCCGAGACTTGTCTTCTGTCACTGCGTCCCAAGGAACCAATCTCTGGCTGAGGTGAGAAATAGCCTTGGAGGGTAGCGAGACCGAACGGTGGTCGTGAGTACGGTCGAGTTCTACATGCACGATCAAGGGTTACAGTGCTCGGTTAAATCCGTCTTGTGAGTCCAGACCCTTTCGTTACACTCTTCACCCATACCTGTTTCGATGATCCGAATGATACCACCTGTTCAACGATAATCCTTCCTCAAGACGTTCCACGCAATGGACATCTCGTGGATCAAGTCCATACAGGCAGTCACAAAGTACACCCGAGACTTGTCTTCTGTCACTGCGTCCAAAGAAACCGATCTCTGGCTGAGCTGAGAAATAGCCTTGGAGAGTAGCGAGGCCGAACGGTGGTCGTGAGTACGGTCGAGTTCTACAGGCACCATCAAGGGTTACAGTGCTCGGTTAAATCCGTCTTGTGAGTCTAGACCCTTTCATTACCGTGACACTCTTCACCCATACCTGTTTCGATGATCCGAATGTACTTCATCAGTCTTGTTATCCGGTTAGTTCCTAGACGTGATGCCATCCCGACATCTATTTAAGTCAGGGCACGTACTTGATGGTATGTTATCCTCCTCCACATTTACTACCCAATGCTCTTCAAGGTGATCACAACCATTGCCGTCGCAGTGCCTGTGTCTGTTCTGGCCGCCCAAATACCTGATCCTAAGGAGGGAAGTGATGGTATAGCCATACCACTCACGAAACGCTCTGATACCAACGCGCGCGAATTTCATGCTACATCACATAACGCGTAAATCGATTTGTGATGTCCTCAGGCACCGTTTTTGCTCAAACGTTTTTAGCAACATCATCTATGGGCCAAGTGGCATGGATGGCTCCGAAAGGAATACGGGGACGCCACATTCTTCTGCTGTGAAACGGTATGGGTCCGCAGCTGGCGTCGATTTGACAAGTTACTCGCATGACATGTGGTATGGGACCATTTCGATCGGCACTCCTCCACAGTCCTTCACTGGTAAGTCTTTTTTTCGTGCATTCGTACACACACTCACTCTAGTCACCCCTCAGTCCAGTTCAGCACCGGTTCTAGGTAAGTGATTTCTGTCAGTCCACATACACTCTCTCATCTTATTCGACCCAGCGACCTCTTTGTTCCAGCCGCAACCGGTGATGAGAACTGCAGAAGCCACGCTCACCTCTGGGATCCCGCATCGTCCCAGATCACCAACTTGGACCTCAATACACGTCCCCCATCGACCGTGGACCTCAGTACAAATTTTGAGTTAGTATTTGCAGATGGTAGCATTGCCCGCGGTAAACAATACACGGACCATGTAACCATTGCTGGTTTGACCGTATGTTTGTATTGTTTGCGAACATCATCACTTCTGACCGATGAATAGGCAGACATCCAGACCATCGGTGTCGCAACAACATACTCTCCAAATTTGGGAGCATCTATGTTTGCTCCAGATGGTATATTGGGATTAGCCTTCCCGGCTGTGTCACTATTGGATGGACAGAGCCCTCTATTTCACACGCTCTATAATGAAGGAAAGCTCTCTCAACCAGTGTTTTCATTCAAGCTCACCACTCTTGGAGCCGAGCTGTACGTCGGTGGAACAAATGAGGCGCTTTACATTCATAGCACCCTCGTCTTTACCCCTGTAACAAATCCGGCGAAGGTGAGAAACGCCAGGCGGTATGGATGGTACTTGAATTGCCCTTTCAGGCTCTCTGGCAGGTGAAGATCGATAACATTCAAGTCAACGGACACATAGTTCTCACAGATGTAACCGCCGTCATCGACACTACTGCCCACCTCATTTTTGGTGATCCGGAGCGAGTTTTGGCCCTGCACCAGGCGGTTGACGGGGGGGCATACCAGAATAGTCGTTATTACACCTGTGAGTTTCGATCGATTTTGGTACCTTTGATTGACTCCCTGTAGTCCCATGCGGGTCTTTTCCCTCTGTGACTTTTACCATTGGTGGAAAGTCGTTTTTGATCCCTGACCTCAACCAGGGTCAGGTTACACATGGCTCGCGCAATTGCTTCAGCGGAATTGCGTCTGTGGAAAACTCTGGTGAGATTCCTCTGATCTGAACTTCCTCCCATGCTGACCGGTCAACCCGACTAGCATTCTGGTCGATCGGGACCCTCTTCCTCCAGCCGTACTATACCGTGTTTGATTTCAACAGCGAGTCACCAAGGGTTGGATTCGCAGACCTTGCGCCGATGATTTGAAGGTAATACGCTATACCAAGCAAGCCAGATACATACTACACGATAGTGTGTTTTGCACAAGAGGTCTTATTGTAGTAGCGTCACGACCTGTCACGAGCCTAGACATCCTTGAGCTCGTCCTCTTCCGAAGAGGGTCACGAATATGTGACCCCAAGCATGCAAATCTGGGCTAGGCAATCATTGGTACCACATACGAACTCAAAATATTCCTCCACGCATATCGGAAGGGGGCGACGACCGCGGCAGAAATGTAAACGATGCGCGCTACGCGTTCCACCTCTGCTGTGAACGCCTATGCCCGCCCGTACCCCACAACGGTCCGTTTCTTTCTTTCTTTTTTTTTTTGGACGAGCGGAATACATTGTACAGCAACTGGCTAGCCTAGTCCTACACAATACGCTAAGGCAACAGTCGAAACTGTTGGTCCGAGGAAATGCTCTCACGCACTCCCCGTGGGTAACGGGGGGTGTGGGACTTGAAGCTGCAGGTGTGCCCTGGTTAGTCCGGGGTTCGCGGCAGCGTGATACCCACTAAAACCTCTGGGCTAGTAGCCCAATGGGGGGGGGATGGTCTCGGTTTTCGTTAGGATGGGGTTCCAGGTGTAGAAAAGCCGGGTTGGAGCTAGCGGTCGGTGTGGGTGGCGGGCTAGGGACCGGTCAAGGTTGAGGCGATGGTTGATTTTGTTCAGCCATCGGGAGGCTATGGTAGCGGGTGTGAGGGAGTGCTCCCCTATGACCCGTTCGCAACGGGTCGCCCATATCAGGTGTGCTGATTCGGATATCAGGATGCGGAGCAGGCGCGCCTTGCCTCTTGCTGTGGGGGATGGGGTCGGGCGGTGGGGGCTTGATTGTGCCGCACCCCATAATCGTACCTAGGGTGATTTGGGGCCATTCTCCGTGTGTTTGAGGCCAGAGGGCACTTGTTAGATTCCAGGTGTTGGTACGTTCGGGGCTTTGGCAACGGAGGAGGATGTGTTCCAGGCTGTCTACTGTGTCGTCGTTGCAGAAGGTGCAGTAGGCCCGAGTTTGGTGGGCAGGTATGTGGGTCCAGAAGGCGCCGACATGGAGTGACCCGTGCATTGCGCGATAAAGGAATGTCTGGATTGGGCGACGGATGTCAGGGTGTCGGGTGCCCTTCCATAGTGTTGGGTCCAGTTATAGGTTATCAGACAGGTCGTGGATGGCCTGTCGTGAGTCGTCGAGGTTGCGTTGGGCGGTGCGAGTAAGAGGTGTGGGCTGGCTAGTGATCGCACGGTATGCTAGGCGTTGGGTTAGGATGGTTAGTTTGATTCCTGTTAAGTTGAAGTCTGGTGGGACGTGGGTGTCGATTTGGTCCTGCTCGGCCTTCCGGGCTCCGATGTTCGCAAGCTGGTCGGCGGCTTCGTTCCCAGGGTTGCCAGAGTGGCCTTTGGTCCACTGGAAGGTGGTGAGTGCAGCGCGGAAGCGCAGGTTGTATTCCGCGGCGCGGAACCAGTCGGCATTCTGGATGTCCGTCCATCCGTTGTCTTCCCATGTGGAGAGATGATTTGTTAGCCCGTCTATCACGTATTTGGAGTCGGTGATGAATTTGAGAGGGCGAGGGGTCGGCTCGTTGGAGCGCGGATACTACCGCAGCTAGTTCACCTGTTTGATTTGTTTGTGTAGTGCCAGGTACTCTGATGGCCGCGTTAGGGCGGTGTCCCTTACCCATATTCCTGCGCCGGAGGACGCGTTTGCTCTTCCGTTGTGTAGGCAAGACCCATCTGTGTAGATTACTAGGGGTAGTTGGGGTGCGCCTCCGAGACGTGGGTTTCGTAGTCGGAAGGCCGGTTCGATCGAGGTTTGGGTTGGGTCGACAAAGACGCGAAGGCAGTCGGTGATGTTGTTTCGGGTGGTCACGGAGGGGTTGAAGAGAAGTTCGTCCCCGGCGGTGACCACTGCTCGGGCGTTTTTCTCTTTCCGATGGTGGGTGAGCGAGAGGTGGTCTTTCTCCGGTCGGATGTAAGGGTTGAACTTAGGGGACATATCGCCGATGATGTCCCGCGCGAGTAGGGAACATTTGTGGGGGTCGATGCAGCCTTTTTCACGGTCTCGTCTGCAGTATTTGCAGTCGCAGTGGGTGTGGGGGGGAGTGTCCGGAGTCGTGTCGGAAGTATCTTTTTGAGACTTTTAGGAGGCTTTTAACCGTTTTTATTTGGTGTGTGATCAGGAGGCATGTGGCGGCTTGGAGGTGGAACAGCCTTGGGGGGACGCCAACGTGGTACCACGCCGGTAGTTGGCGTTGGAGTTGTTTCGATAGTTTTATCGGCGTTAGGGATAGGCCAATCTTCTTCGCGGTTTGTAGTAGTCGGGAGACGCGAAGGGGTGGCTGGGGGCGGGTGGAGGGGCTTATTGAGGTGAGGAAAACATTGACATCGCGTGGGCTGCTGATGGGCCGGATGGCTTACATAATGCAGTTGATGATGGGCCTCGCTTCCAGGTCAAGGAGGCCAATGCCTCCTTCTTCTTTCGGGGAACAGAGGCGACTTAGGCTGATGGGGGAACGTTGTCCATCCCAGATGAAGCCGCGTATAAGGCGGTTTAGGGTTACTAGGGCTGTAGGGGGCATTCCTTGCGCTTTTGTTAGGAATTGGGTCATGCCGCCTACCGTAAGCTGTACAATGAGACGTTTGGCGTCTAGGGTCGGGCGGGCATTGCTCCATTGTTCGAGGGACTGTTTGACTTTGTCTAGAGTGATAGACCACGGTTGGGCGTCATTTACGTTGTTGCCTACCCACGCACCCAGGACTCGAGTCGGTTGGCCGTCCGGGGCAATTTTAATGGCGTCGGGTACCGGTTGGTCGTCGGGGTGGATTCGTCGGGAGTTGATAATGCGTTCACGATGTTCGGGTGTGCCGATTGGGACGATCTCAGTTTTCTCCACATTGACTTTTGCTCCAGACGCCCTGCACCAGCGGGACAGGAACGGTCCGTTTCACCAGGCCCAGGCCACAGGGCCTCCAAGTCACATGGGCCGTTTGGCGCGCGCGATGCCAACGACGCCCAAGCCCACGCCCACGGCGCGACGAGTGAGCGCGACGAACAAGGGCGTTTATCCTCCCAGGTCGTTTTCATTGTCCCCGACGATTCTGGTGATTGCGCTAGCGCCATCGTCGAGCGAGGGTATACATACAGGCGGACGTCGTCTGGGGATGAGGGAGGGGGATGGGTAGCTTGATTCTGTCCGCTTTTCGTGCGAGGGAAGGGCGCGAGGAATTGGGGGGGTGACAGGAAGTTGAGTTGCTAGTCGTCGTCCCACTCGACCTGCCATGCTCACTTTCGCCCAGGTATACCTAAGACGAAAGAGATATTTGCAGAGCTCGGGTTTTATTAAATTTTTATCTCCTACACCTCCATCAAGACGTCGAGACACCGGAGACTCGTTTCATGACCCTTCCCGTCATCCAGCGGTCGTCGAATAAGTCTGCCTCATTCTACTCCTTGTTGATCATCACTGACCTCCATGTACCCAGGTGATGGGTGGAAGACCAAACATCTCGCATATACCACCTGTTCAACGATAATACTTCCTCAAGACTTTCCAAGCAATGGACATCTCGTGGATCAAGTCCATAGAGGCAGTCACAAGGCACACCCGAGACATGTCTTCTGTCACTCCGTCCAAAGAAACCAATCTCTGGCTGAGCTGAGAAATAGCCTTGAGGGGTAGCGAGGCCGAACGGTGGTCGTGAGTACGGTCGAGTTCTACATGCACCATCAAGGGTCACAGTGCTCTCGGTTGAATCCGTCTTGTGAGTCCAGACCCTTTCGTTACATTCTTCACCCGTACCTGTTTCGATGATCCGAATGTACTTCATCAGTTTGATTATTATCCGGTTAGTTCCTGTACGTGATGCCATCCCGACATCTATTTAAGTCAGGCGCACGTACTTGATGGTATACGTGCTCCTCCACATTGACTACCCAATGCTCTTCAACGTGATCACAACCATTGCCGTCGCAGTACCTGTTTTCGTTCTGGCCGCCCAAATACCTGATCCTAGGGCGGGAAGTGATGGTATAGTCATACCACTCACGAAACATTCTGATACCAACACGCGCGAATTTCATGTTACATTACATGACGCGTAAATCGATCTGTGATGTCCTCAGGCATCGTTTTTGCTCAAACTTTTTTTTAGCAACATCATCTATGGGCCAAGTGGCATGGATGGCTCCGAAAGGAGTATGGGGACGCCATATTCTTCTGCTGTGAAACGGTATGGGTCCGCAGCTGCCGTCGATTTGATGAGGTACTCGCATGACATGTGGTATGGGACCATTTCGATCGGCACTCCTCCAAAGTCCTTCACTGGTAAGTCTTTTTTTTCGTGCAGTTGTACACACACTGGCACTCACTCTAGTCGCCACCTCAGTCCAGTTCAACACCGGTTCCAGGTAAGTTATTTCTGTCAGTACCATCTATTCTTTTGTCTTATTCTGAATCTACCCAGCGATCTCGTTGTTCCAGCCTCAACCGGTGACGAGAACTGCAGAAGCCACACTCACCTCTGGGATCCCGCATCGTCCCAGATCACCAACTTGGACCTCAATACACATCCCCCGTCGACCCTGGACCTCGATACAGATTTTGCGATAATATTTGCAGATGGTAGAATCTCCCGCGGTAAACAATACACGGACCGTGTAACCATTGCTGGTTTAACCGTATGTTTGTATTGTTTGCGAACATCATCACTTCTGACCGATGAATAGGCAGACATTCAGACCATCGGTGCCGCAACAACATACTCTCCAAATTTGAGAGCACCTATGTTTGCTCCAGATGGTATATTGGGATTAGCCTTCCCGGCTGCATCAGTATTTCATGGCCAGAGCCCTCTATTTCACACGCTCTACAAAGAAGGACAGCTGTCTCAACCAATATTTTCATTCAAGCTCACCACTTTGGGAGCCGAGCTGTACGTCGGTGGAACAAACGAGGCGCTTTACATTCATAACACCCTCGTGTTTACCCCTGTAACAAATCCGGCGATGGTGAGCGCAAACGCCAGGCGGTATGGATGCATACTTGAATTGCCATTTTAGGTTCTCTGGGAGGTGAAGATCGATAACATTCAAGTCGACGGACACATAGTTCTGACAGATGTAACCGTCGTCATCAACACTAGTGCTCATCTCATTTGTGGTGATCCGGAGCGAGTTTTGGCCCTGCACCAGGCGGTTGACGGGGGGGCATTCAAGAACACTCGTTATCACACCTGTGAGTTTCGATCGATTTTGGTACTTTTGATTGACTCCCTGTAGTTCCATGCAAATCTTTTCCCTCTGTGACTTTTACCATTGGTGGAAAGTCATTTTTGGTCCCTGACCTCAACCAGGGTCAGGTTATGTATGGCTCGCCCGATTGCTTCAGCGGAATTGCGTCTGTGGAAAACTCTGGTGAGATTCCTCTGTTCTGCACTTCCTCTCATGCTGACCGGTGAACCCGACTAGCATTCTGGTCGATCGGGACCCTCTTCCTCCAGCACTACTATACCGTGTTTGATTTCAACAGCGAGTCGCCAAGAGTTGGATTCGCAGACCTTGCGCCGATGATTTGAAGGTAACACGCTATACCAAGCAAACCAGATATATGCTACACGATAGTGTGTTTTGCACAAGAGGTCTGATTGTAGTAGAGTAACGATCTGTCACCACCCTACCATTCTGTATCATCATACTAGACATCCTTGAGCTCGTCCTCTTCATTCTCGCACTCTTTTCAACCGCCCCGTCCTCCCCTTCTGCCGCTCCATCGAATGCGTTCGGACAGTTTACCTTTGCGACCTCGGCTTCCTCAACATGGGACGCTCTTTCCGGGCACGCACCAGAGCAGCAACAGCAGCCGGTTAGCATGAAGGGTTCCACCGTCACCGGATTCTGGGACGTCTCGTCGGGATGGAATGGCATCGTTCCCAATGCGAACCCTGGCACCAACTTATGGGGTGCCTCGGGCGCGAGCGGGTCAGGGCTCACCGGCGCTGCCACTGCCAACGCCTACTCGTTGAACATGTTTAACACGACGGACATTTGCGGCGAACCATGCGAACGGCAACGGAATGCTTGCGGCACAGTCTACGACGACGACGACTTCAAGTAAGCGCGGTCAGGCGGGCGTATCAGAGGGCGATGTTGTGGCACTCGTAACATACAACACATATATTCTTACACACTCCAACTGTTTGATATAGATGCCTTTCCGTAACCTGGATTTTCCGTCCTACGCTAACGCATGTATCCCCAAATCCTGCACGATCATTGGCGTGAAAATAGAGCAATATCGACCGGCGAAAACTCACCTTTTCGATCAAGCTCCGTGCAATTGGATGAAACGCCTCCTTGTGCGCTTCATACGTCCTCACCGCCAAGTCCCTATCGACGCTCGCTACCGCCCGAAACACCGGTCGGCAAAATTTCATCCGGCCTTTGACCGCGCCGTCACCGCCGTCAGCCTCGTCGCCAACGACCCACCGTGCTGCAGCAGGCGCGTACGCAACCGCCGCGCTCGATCTAGGGTCGCGCAGCGCGACTTGGTAGAACCGTAACCGCAGCTCGACGTTGGGCGTGTGTGCGAGGGCGTAGACGCTCCCGAGATGGTCAACGTGCGTATGTGGGAGGGGCGCGATCGGGTCGGATTGGAGGCGTTCCAGGAAGACGACTGTACCGACGGGTTGTGGGTGAGACAATGAGGAAAAGACTCCCGGTGGGACGCACTGATCTGGTTCGTATCCATACCCTTGACGTCCTCCGGCCCGAAATCTAATTTGGACACGTCCGTCGAGCGGGATGCGTCCCACCGCGCCGCCAGCGCCCACGACGCAGCCGCGAGCGACGTGTCATACTCGACCGGATTGGGGAGCGTCACTCCCTCTCCAAACAGCCATTCCTGTGATTCCACAGATTCAGATGCATACTTCTTCACGCCAACGAAACAACGTACGTCCCACAGAACGCCCCGGAGGGCCTTGCTCGCTTCCTCGTCTTCCGCGAAATACCCCAGCAGATCATCCTTCCACTGCTGTGTTGTGATACTCTGTCCCATGAACGTCTGCACGTAGTGCTTCACATACGGCAAAAACACGTCTAGCCCGCCCAACGTCCTCTCTGTCCGAATGACGCCGCTCGAGCGAATTCTGAAAAGGTCTCGCAAACGACTCACCGAGATACAACAAAAAATTGGCTCCCTTCTCGTACGGCACGTTGCTATAAGCGTCGTCCGGGTCTTCGCCTTTCTCGAAATTGATCTGCAACCGCTGATATTTCGGTTTGTCGGCGTACAACGCAAGATCGTCGTCGAGCCCTTTGCGCCCGATCAGGAACGAAAAACCCCGGTGGGCGGGCGTGTGGAGGTGCTGCTGGAGGACACGCTCGATGTAGGTCGTCCAGCCTTCGTTGAGCCAAAAGTGGCTTGCGTGGGCGTGCCTTGCAAAGGGGAGGATGGTCAGTTGTGGAACGCGAGCGCGAGCGGTACGAGGAGACAAAACGAACGTGATTCCGTTGCCAAACCACGAATGGGTGATTTCGTGGACAACGACATCGACGAGGCTCCTGTCGCCCGTCAGCAGTGCTGTATTGACGTCAGCTCTACATGCATGCCACGAAATCACTGTGCTCACTCGGGGTGACGAACGTGAGGCACGCGTTTTCCTATCAAGATGCATCAGCAACCCCACCTCCGAACCACGCTCTATCACATGGCACACACCATGCCTCCGTACGGGAACGCGGGTGGCAACACCAACAAGTCGTATACCCCGAACTTGTAATCGATCGTGATCTCTTCCTCTGCCGCCAAGAACCTGTCGCGAAGTCAGCTCCACGATATGACCCGCCATCCACGGTACGACTCACTTGGGCGTGTCCTCGTTGAACTCGTACCACGCTGCATCCACGAGTTCCGGTTCGGCCCATACGCCGCTCGTCCACTTCTTTCCTTCTGGAACTCGGAAGGCGCGATAGACTACGTTTCCCGAGGCGATGGCGAGGAGGTAAGAGGGGATCGGTATGGGCTATCATATCACATCATCAGGGTCTCTCGTTTATCGACAGAGCGTTCGTGCTACCACACACACCTGATTATACTCGTAAGTCACGACCTTATTCCCGATCTCGTTCGCACTCGGAAAACGGTCCGGAGAGGGTGCGGTACGGATGGCAGACATGAGCACTGGTAGCACGGATGTGATCCGTGCGGTGTATCTCTAACAAGGCCCCAAAATATCTGCTTCAACACTCTGATAATCGAGATCAGAGAGGAGAAACGTACGATCTTTACCGAGGGCGTGTCTACGCGCAACCGCACCGATTGAACGATCAACGCCAATCACGATGTCGTCGTCACGGAACGCACCTTGAATGGGAACCAACGCACGAGCGTAGATCGGTTGACACTGACTGAATAAGTAGGGGTGCGTCTTTCCTTGCGTCTGTCTGCCGAACAGAATATCACGCTCATCACGCAGGTCCCCAAGAATAACAAACAAAATCGCGAACGCACTGGGGGTCCAACCACTGAAGTGCTTTGCTCTCTCTGGTCTTGTAGGTCACCTTGACGCTCACACCGGATCGCGATGCGTCGCTCTCTGCACGGACAAGGCGGCTAAACGGAATGCTCAGAGCAGACCCCATCACGGGATGTGCTGGACCGATCGAGAACTAGACAAATGTTCGAAGTTCAA
>JBBPNG010000776.1:0-16259 GCA_038091095.1 Leccinum incarnatum
AATCGGTTTTTTGCGGTCTTGGTCCGGTTTTTCCATATTAGGAAATTCCCAGGACCGGTTATGGTCTCGGTCTTGCCCAAATAAGGCAAAAGACCGGACCGGACCGGACCTTAAAACACTAGCTGCGAGACGGGCGAAATCACTGAGGCTGCAAGATGAGTTGACTTTGGCCTCAATCCGTATCTCGCCAAGAATTGATGGTGAATGTGAAGGCCCAAGTCAGATGACTCTGGTGCCACGAGACGAGCGAGATCAGTGAGGCGGGAGACAAGTTTAGGGGGTTGATGTTGACCAGAAATGAGGGGCTGTGAAAGGAGATCAAGGACTCCTTCATGTAGTGCGACGATTGAAGAAAGGTAGCTGTTTCAAGCAGTGTTAGTGAAGACGCATGTACAGTTGCATATTATCGACATACAACGAGTGGTGAACACCTCTTGACCACGCGCTCTGCAGAGTTGTTATATTTAGCAGATTACCAGGCAGGGCAATCTGGTGCTGCAAGACAACTGAGATTAGCGTTTCGAAGTCCAGTCACATAACTGATAAAAAACTGTAACTTAACCGAACCCTGACCACTTGTAACCACTTAAAGAGGTTCGGTTATGCCCAATTACAGATAGGTGCAGTTAGGGTTACAAGAAATCTCGAAATTTTCAAAACTGGACAGAAACCGGTCAAAACCAGTCCAAACCGGTTATTGTGGCTGTGCTATTTACACCCCTATATCCCCTACATTTTCCCGATTTATCCATATTTTTTGCGTATTTTTCCATCAAGATGTGACTTTGATATCAATATATTTAGAATTTATCCACATGGAGGTCGAGATTGCTTGTATCTCAGGCGCATCACTACCGATTGGCCTCAAAACTTGGTCAGATGGTCGATAGGGGTGTCTACTACATCCGGTACAGCCATTACTAAGCGTGAGAACCACTTCCTAACGAGTCCGAGATTGAATATTCTGGCTACTTCAAGCACATATTCGAGAAAATCTTAAAATGGCAATATCGCGAGATGCTGTGAACCGATTAATGTAAAAAAATTATGGACAGAAAGCTATGAGTGCGTGTGAATTTTCGGCTACCACAGAACCGGTCATAACCGGCTACCGAACCGAGGAAAACCGATCGAAACCGGTTTTTTTCGGTTCAGTCTATATTTTGTCCAAATTAGGAATTTCCATAGCCGGTTAAGGTTTCGGTTATGCCCAAATAAGGCAAATAACCGGACCGAACCGGACTTTAAAACGCTAACTGAGATCAGTGAGACAGAAGAGTTTAGGGAGTCGAAGTAGACCAGAAATGAGGGGGAGCGATGGGAGATCAAGGAGTCCGAGTTGACTTCGGCCTCGATCTGTGTCTCACCAAGAATTGACAAAGAATTTGAAGGCCCGAGTCAGATTATTCGAGTGCTGCGAGATGGGCGAGATCAGTCAGGCGAAAGAATTTGGGGAGTCGAAGTAGACCAGAAATGAGGGGCAGCGATGGGAGATCAAGGAGTCCAAGTTGACTTTGACCTCGATCCGTGTCTCACCAAGAATTGACGGTGAATTTAAAGGCCCAAGTCAGATTATTTGAGTGCTGCGAGATGGGTGAGATCAGTGAGGCAGAAGAGTTTAGGGAGTCAAAGTCGACCAGAAATGAGGGGCAGCGATAGGAGATCAAGGAGTGTTCATATAGTGCGACAGTTGAAGAGAGGTAGTGTTTCCCTCACCAAGAATGGATGAGGTGAAGGAGTAGGATTTGGGTGCTGCGAGATGGGTGAGATCAGCGAGGCGGAAGAGTTGAGGGAGTCGAAGTCAACTAGAAACGAGGGGCAGCGATAGGAGATCAAGGAGTCGTTCATATAGTGGGCGAGATCAGTGAGGCAGAAGACGAGTTGGCTTTAGCCTCGGTCCATATCTCACCAAAGGTTCTTTCCATCAAGTGTGTTGAGCTAGCAAACTTATCGTTTACACAACCCAGTCTCTCTCACACACACAATGCACCCCCAAACCTCAAAATTGAGGGTGCTAACTTAGTTATCAAGTAAGTATCTGAGTGACTGAGTTACACACGGCTCAAAAGAAGGTCGCAAAAACCTTACATTGTCATTGAGTCATGCCACGTTGTCCGAGCTGTGGGAGAGGTGGGTTCAAAGACCCACATGCTGTCATGATGCACATGAGCCAGCCAACATCTGGCTGCAACACATGGGTCAATAACCTCATGCATTTGCAGGAGTCCCTTCCAATGCTTCCGACGAATTCTGCCAACAACATTCGCCCTGCCGCAACCGCCTTGGACAGTTCGGTTCAAATGGACATTGACAATTCTGAAGACCATCCTATTGAGCTGGACAAGTACGAGCCTTCCTCACAGGCCCATGGTTTGCACTGTGAAGGTTTCTACTCAGAACGGTTCGCGGGTGCCGGTCAGACATTTGGGCATGGTGACACTTTTATGGACAGGTTTGATAAAGACGACTTTAGTGACGCTCGGAAATCGAACTTATACTATCCTTTTGCCTGCCACAATGAATGGGAACTTGCTTTATGGCTGCTTCACTCAGGCCTCAGCATGAAGGCAATGGACACTTTCTTATCATTGCAAATCATATGTTTTTGCGTTTCTTTCTTGTAATTACTGTCATTAACCTTCATCCTAAGGTAAAACTGCTCGGCCTTTCCTTCAAAACTTCATGGGATCTTCGCGGGCATGCCAAGCTACTCCCTGAAGGCAACCTCTATAAGGGGACAAGGACTGAGAAGGGGGAATGTATAGGTTAGAGGAATCCAACCAGAACAAGACTGGCTTGTTCGGTTGCTGCATTCAAGTATTTATACTACTGACATGTGCACACAGACCAGCTTAGGGCCGGTCTGCATAAGCAGTGCTAATCTAATAAGGTAAGAGCTCACCAAGTGCTACCAAGATAAGTCATGTGACCGATGGCTGTGCAGGTCACGTGACTTGAGAAAGTGAAAAATGAAAGACTAAGATAAAGCTTATGTAAGTGGTCATGTGACCTGCTTAGTCAGCATCACGTGACCACTTATATACTTCACCTTTCATTTCTCACTTTTTACTTTTCCGAGTCACATGACTTACACAGCCACAGGTCACATGACCTATCCTGGTAGCACCCGTTGGACACTTACCATATTAGTTAGCATAGCTTATCCAGACCGGCCCTAAGCTGGTCTGTGCGCACATGTCAGTAGTATAAATACTTGAATGCAGCAACCAAACAAGCCAGTCTTGTTCTGGTTGAATTCCCTCCATCCTACACATTCCCCTCCCAAGTGTCTTTGTGATTGTTGAGGTGCCATAGTCCTTGTTGGATCTAGGTTGCCTTCATTACCCCCCTACTAGGCTTGAATTCCAGATCAAGCGGAGGTAGAACCAGAAGTGAAATTAATGATAGGAGTAGAAAAAAGACTATCAAACAGGGCATGATTCATTTTCAAGCATCAAGGGGCCAAAGGTTTATGGTGGTGGAAGTCATTTATAGCTGACTGGGCTTTTTTCAGGCCAGAGGCAGGTTCCCAAGTTCTGTCGCTTTCATCATATCCTTTCCAATGAACCAAGTATTGGAATCCGCGACCAATGGGGCGAGAATTGACAATATAATCAACCTCAAACTCTTTGGTGCCTTCATCGTTGACAAGCACCAGTCCGGGGCAGACAACCGGTTGTTCCGGTAAGGGTTCAATATAAGGTTTGACTCGAGAGACATTGACGATGTGTCAAGCTTTCACGGATTTGGGGAAGAGTAATCCCACGCTATTGTTATGAACTTCTATGATTTGGTAAGGACCAATCCAGCGTTCCGTCAATTTTCGCGATGGGCACTCATCAAAAGCGAGGTGTTCGGTGCTAAGCCAAACAAGATCTCTGATTTTGTATTCCGGAGTGGTTGATTGGTGTTTATCTGCCTGCAGTTTCATTTGTTCTTGTGTTTGCTGATGTGCGTCTTTAGCCTTTTCGAGATTGGCTTTCAGGTCATTGGCAAACTCCTTAGCGGCTGGAGCTTTTACAGATGTCGGTTCAAAACCGAGACGAGGGGCGAATGTTTTAGTCAACTGGAAAGGGGTGAAGCCAGTCGCAGACGAGCAAGTATTATTGAAATTAAACTGAGCAATGGCGAGCCATTCAACCCATTTATCTTGTTTTTCTACAGTGAAAAGACAGAGGTACTGATAAAGTTCGCGGTTAACGCATTCCGTTTGTCCATCGGTTTGGGGATGATATGCCATGGCAGGAGGCATGTGGTCGCTGGCATGGGCATGGATGAGGTGTGTAGCATCTGCACGCCTGAGTTGGAGCGAACTTGTGGAGCCCCTAATCAGCCTGATGACTCCTGGAGGACAAAAAGCCGACGACAGTTGACACTATTGCCGACATGAAAAGATCTGGTACTCACCAAAGACTATATACTGGGAATACAGTAGCAGAGTATTTCACTAAGTAAATGTTCTACATCAGTGACTACAGTAGCCAACAGTTATCAGGGCTATCCTATTGTTCAATTTTTGATGATTGGACGTCAAAGTAAATACACAAGAGTTGAACAGTAACGAAACATTAATATTGTAAACAAGGTATTTGCCGATGAAGTTCGGCTGTAGTACTATCTAGTCCGTTGACAAGGTCATTACATGCGTAAATAAAACTATATTAAGATAATTGGGTTGCTCAGGTTTTCCACATGGGTGAATTGTACCCTTATTAGGTTAGTCAGGTTGCACGGGTCGCTCAAGGCTTAGGGTGATGCAGCGACAAAGGATATGGTTATTTTTGTCTGTGTGTGAAGAGAGACACTTGGGTGGTCATGCCTGCTTGCTTGTCTGTGTGTTCCGACAATTCGTTCACAGACCCAACTCACACAAATTACTGTGGCCATTGGCTAAGGGTAGGTTGTTCATTTATTGGCAGTGTTTGTCAATGTCACTATCATGCTGCAAAGATGTGCCGCTGCTCCGAGTCAACTTGCAGTCATGTAAACTTTAGTGCGCCCTTTGTGCTACCCCCTTTTCTTTTTCGCTTTGCATCCATCAATTTTTCCATACACTGGCACTTCATGTGAAAAGCTAAAACTCGAGATCCAGGATCCCTACTAATTCCCTAGACCTGTCTCTCATTTAGGCAGGGCGTGTTTGGATGAGATACAGATTCAAAGAGTAGTACATACAACCTTTCAACTGCCCCCTTCGATGAGTAACCTACGTCACGTGGCAAAAATGGCAATGACCAATTCTCCCAGAGGGAGCTGCTTAGCAGACAGACTTGGACAAGCCTCAAGCAATCTCCACAGGGATCACCCACAGATAACGACCCACACTACTTATGATTAAGAATTAAAGATAGCCTAGTACTTTCATTGAATGTCAACATGTAGTGTTCCTGGCATATTACATGTAGTTTCTCAATCGCAATAGCATCTCTTCCCCAGCAAGGTCCCGGCCGGCATTGCCGGCCGCTAGTTGGTAATAAAAACTGTTCATAAGTATAGCACAAAACAGTGTGACATAAGCAAAGAACATCTCCTTCCGAATATTTATTGAGCCAAATTGTGCATTGTGCTGGAATTCAACCAGTTCAGAGCAAAACAAAACAAAGAAAATGGCGGTGAGACCAATCTACCGTAGATCTTGGGACAACAGACGAATTGACTGTATTTTGGGACAACAAAGAAATATACAGTATACAAGATGATACAACAAAGGTGAGATGGTACAAAAAGAGTAGAAGGTTTCCAAAGTACAAAAGAATATATACATATATGTTCCTTTGTGCATTGCGCCAGAATTCAACCAGTTCAGAGCAAAACAAAATAAAGAAAAGGGCGATGAGACAATCTACTGTAGATCCACAAAGAACTCATCATCACAAGCTTCATTGATAGTGATACAACCTAAACCTTGCACAGTTAGGAGGTAGACTTCGACCAATCAACTGATCTACTTACTGGTGTCACGATGACGTTTCCGATATTGTCATAGAAATATACTTGTGTGATAGAGAGGGCACCCCATATGGCAAATGGTATCGCAACATTGCTCAACATTGGTGTTGGCCACCTCAAGGGCTTTTTGAAAATGTTGGACTTTCAGATGACTGAGCTTTGTGCGTGAGACGTGCTCCGAAGCCTCGCAGTTGGCGAGGTGCATCTGTGCCTGCAAAACTGCTTGCCTCACACGAGCGACCTTCAAGTGGAGGTACAGAGCGGATGATTCACTTAGGTAACTTAGTGACTGCAATGTGATCAGAAAGCGATGGCCGGGTCAAGTACTCACTGTACTCACCAAGCTGAGCCTTTCAAAACTTGCATTTTCTGGTGTTTCTTCATTAATGGAATCTGCATTAGGTTGTATACCATGTAAAAAACCACTCCCATGTTATAAAGCATGATGAGAGGTGCTAAGAAGTGAGGGAGAGGAAGCGAGCGAGGCAAGGAGCGAAGACATGACACCTGGACCGTGTGAAGTAACAATAAAACGATTCAACCTTTGGGCTTGATTTCGCACGCACCGTACATGCCTCGCTATCCCAGTTGTAGCAAGATTCTCCCTTCCGACGATGCGGTCTTGCGACACATGAACCAATCTACCTCCCGTTGCTTTGGCTGGGTCGACAACCTGGTCCAGATCAGTGAGCTTCTTGAACAGGATTTAGAGGAAAACAATGTTTGGAGAAGCCCAAACTTACCTGCGTCTACCCACTGGCAACCGACTGAAGAATGGAATGCACAGGACGATGAAATGGAAGTAGACTTACCTGACTCCGAACTGTACAGAGGCACAGTTGAAGAATTTCCCGGCGCTGCTGCTGTCTTCGCACAGCAACAAAACTCGTTTTTGGACTGCTTCGATCGGGAAAAGTTCTCGCACAAGCGTCGTACTAACTGGGAGCTCAGGCTATGGTTGACGCGATCCGGCCTGAGCATGGCCGCTATAGATAGTCTTCTATCACTCAAACTGGTGAGTTTTACTATCACTCACTTTCTGGTAATGGTGATGAAGGATCACGCCTCTAGATCAAGGCCCTCCCCCTTTCTTTTTGCACAGCTCAGAAATTGTGTGGACTCGTGGAACTTCTTCCCAGCAGACCTGAATGGCAATGCCGCATTCTTTTGCCCAAGGTTCCGACGAAGGCACCAATCAGATTGTTTCACCACAACCTAGTTGAGTATCTGGAGGCACTGTTCAATCATCCACTTTTCCATAATAAACTCATTCTTATGCCTTGCCGTGTCTACCGAACCACGGAACATCTTGTTCGTGTGTACAGTGAATGGATCAGTGGAAATGCTGCATGGGATATGCAAGTAAGTCGTCTTTGCGGTATCATCATCCCTGATTCTCAATATCAAATCCGATTCATAGAGTAAGCTTCCTCGCGGAGCTACTCTTCTCGGTGTTGTTCTCTCATCAGATAAAACAAATATCTCTACACTTGTAGGTGATTGGTGCGCCCATCTACTGCTGTTGGGACTCGCAAATATTCGATTATCAACTCGTCTCAAGCTATCTTCAGATGCTTTCCTCCTGACTGCATTGCTCCCCATCCCCAAGTTCATTCACAAGTCCAAATGTATCTGCGGTCTCCTGGCCAACCGGATCATCCACGAGTCACTCGATGGCATTGTCCTGCAGCCATTGAAGGATGCAGCACAATTTGGTTTGATGATGAACGACCCCTTGGGGAATCTTAGGTTTTCCTTTACCTCACTTATCTCATTTGATCATCTGATGGTTGGTCTTAGGTTTTGCTTCACACTGCTTGCCTCGTATATTGTCAATATGCCGGAGGCTACAATGCTCGCGGGGGTGGGTGGGAAGACTTCCCCCATCACGCTTGCAATCTACAAACATTTTGGCGATCCTGATCAGCACCTGGATCAGGGAAACCGCCTCTCGGTTAATAACTCATAATAACTCATAATAACTCATAATTCCTGATAATTCCTGATAATCTCAGTATTCTATATATTATCAGGAATATATAAAATAACTTGTAATTTATAGCCCCCTGAATCAATCTGTTTAATTATATAAATTCCGGATGTATATCTCATAATCTACTCTATTTGTGGATGAAAACTGTATCATTTACTGTGTTTACACAACATATACAATGATGTTCATAGTATGCTGGACAATATATCATATCATTTATGAAAATGATCCATGTATGAGATTCACATTATTAATAATCATAACACAAACAATGATCACATAACAATCATATGACACAAACCATGATAATCATTTAGCATCATCTAATATACATGCTTGTCATACTACTAGTGTACAACACCCAGTGTACACAAAAAAGTAAAACAGTGTAAGAGAAAGTGTACCAAAAAAAGTGTACCAAATAGTGAAAAAGTGTAGGAAAAAAGTGTACTAAGTGTACATAAAAGAAGTAGGAAAAAGTTTACCAAGTGTATATAAAAACGTGTAGAAGAAAAAGTGTACAAAGTGTAGGAGAAAGTGTACAAAGTGTACAAAAAGCGAAAAAAAGTGTAGGAAAACTTACCAAGTGTACAGAGATGCTATCAAAGAAAGTTAGTAATCCAAAGTGTAGGAGAAAGTGTACAAAGTGTACAAAAAGCGAAAAAAAAAGTGTAGGAAAAGCTTACCAAGTATACACAGATGCTATCAAGCAAAGTCAGTAGGGAGAAAGTGTACAAAGTGTACAAAAAGCGAAAAAAAAGTGTAGGAATGAGCTTACCAAGTCTACCAAAGTCTACCAAGATCCTATCAAACAAAGTCAGTAAGGAGTAAGTGTACAAAGTGTACAAAAAGCGAAAAAAAAAGTGTAGGAAAAGCTTACCAAGTCTACCTAAATGCTATCAAGCAAAGTCAGTAATGAATTATAAGATCCAACTTGATAAACTTACTAGCATAAGTGAGTGAGACGAGTATAAAAACAGTAATAAAACATAAGTAAGTGATGTGTGGTGTGTGGTGGGTGGTGAATGGTGGGTGGTGGGTGGTGGATGATGAAAGTGGGGAAGAAAGAGAGTGTGGGAACAAAATCTTCGACCTGAGTTGCTTATATAGTGTGGGGTGTAAAAATAGTTACAAATAAATTTGTCAGCATGTCCGCTTTTTTCAACATCAAGTGTGGGAACTTGGACTTATACTTCAAAACTCTCTAAGTCTTTGCCACATATGTTTGCTACACTTGTGAAACTTGTGACTACACTTTTGTCTTACACTTTTTCGCTTTTTTGTACACTTCTTTGATACACTTGGTCTACCTGTTGGTACACTTTTTTGAGTACACTTTTTTGTACACTTGGTACACTTTGTGCTACACTTTTTCGCTTGTTGGTACACTTTTTGGTACACTTTTCTGACTACACTTTTTTGTACACTTGGTACACTTTGTGCTACACTTTTTCGCTTGTTGGTACACTTTTTTGGTACACTTGGTACACACTTACTACATTTTTTTCAGTACACTGTTTGGTACACTTGGTACACTTTGTGCTACACTTTTTCACTTTTTATATACTTCTTTGGTACACTTTTCTGAGTACACTTTTTTGTACACTTGGCACACTTAGTGCTACACTTTTTCGCTTGTTGGTACACTTTTTTGGTACACTTGGTACACCTTGTGGTACACTTTTCTGACTACACTTTTTTGTACATTTGGTATACTTTGCCCTACACTTTTTCGCTTTTTTTTGGTACACTTTTCTGTACACTTGGCTTGGTACACTTTGTGGTGCAAAAATCTATTTCCAAAAAAGGAAAGTCATTATTTCTGTTTGGTGTCATAACAAAAGTTGTAGCCCCTATTTATGTAATCATAATGGTGCGACAATCTAATCAATCTGATCTAATCTGGATGAGATATGAGGAAATGGTCCGCGAAACATCAACGAAAAAAGTGGCTGTGTCATGACAAAAGCATTGGTCTACCTTTTGGTACACTTTTTTGAGTACCATTTTCTGTGTACCCTTGTTTGTCCTACACTTTTTCGCTTTTTTGTACACTTGTTTGGTACACTTGGTACACCTTTTGGTACACTTTTTTGAGTACACTTTTTTTTACACTTGGTACACTTTGCCCTACACTTTTCGCTTTTTTTGGAGTACACTACACTTGGTATACTTTTGTGTACACTTTTTTGTACACTTGGTTACACTTGGTACACTTTGCCCTACACTTTTTCGCTTTTTTTTGAGTACACCTTTCTATACTTTTGTGTACACTTTTTTGAGTACACTTTTTTGTACACTTGGTACACTTTGTCCTACACTTTTTCGCTTTTTTGTACACTTCTTTGGTACACTTTTTGATACACTTTTTTATTCCATATAATAAGTGTGATTATTGACATTACATTTTAGGATTATCAATACATTTATACTAATATGGAGTAATTCACAACATTTTATCAATATTATCAATAATATGATGGAATATACACAATTCTATACAATTATCCATGGGTAAGTTTTCCTGATGTCCTATTGCACTTGCCCATGCCATTGTCAGGGTCATCCGTGCGTCCGGTTTGCATCGTGATGAATTCATGGATACCACCATTAGGACAGGGAACGCAAAAAATTGGTTCAAAGGTTCTGCTGGTGAGGCGCTGCACGTTCCTGTGCTGGAACTTCTGCGCGACGTCGACACACGTTGGGACTCCACATTTGCAATGCTTAATTGTTTATGTGTTTTGCGCCCGGTAAGTAGTTTCTCACAAATTCATAGTTTGTTTTGCTGACATCTGTCCTCAGGCTGTCAACTACTTTCTCTCTCTCCCCAATCAGAGGGAACTCGAGAGATACAAGCTCTCTGAAATACAGTGGTCCGTTCTTCAAGATTTCGAGTTCATCCTTAAGGTGAGAGTCGAGTTTGTATTCACACTGCCAAAGAACTCGCAGCTCACCAACAACTCTTAATAGGTCCCCTACACAGTCCAACAACGCATGTCGAATGAGACTTTGCCCCGCTTGGGCAGCACCATCAGGAAATTGATGGAAGTTAGATCAACTTTTATATAACATTAGAATATTTGTCAAGTACATACAAGATCATAATTCTGATGTTCACTTAGATCATGCTAGATACTCCATGTGAGGGTTGACAAATAAGATAACTTCTCACAGGTCTTTGGCTATTTCCCAGGTCTGTAAGAATTATTATTGTTATCCAACATTTCAATAATGATAGGCTTGGCAAGCTTCCACTTCCTGCCAGATATGATAAATATATTGACATCATAATGTATATGATCAAGCTCTTCTTGTTTATGAAATAGATAATCCAAATCTGTGATGAAATAATTGATCATTTGATTTGGAATAACAAATCTGATCTCACACATCATGCATGGAACTCTAGAGCTTTTGTTATCATAATAACACAAATAGGATATAGTGGCCCATCACATTAACCATGATATACATTATATACCAGACCTCCACAATCATAATATGAGGGTTGACAAACATGATAATTCATTCCAAATTATGGAGCTGTTATAATATACATTATCATACATGTCTACTATATAGGAGTTGATATTGTTGATTACATATCCCTATTTTCTACTTCAGATCTAGACTACCACAAGGAAGACTATCACCATTTCTATATCATAGATACACTGGTTCATTGTATTCTTCATGATATATATTACAGATGAGATCTTTTACAATTACAACAATACACATGATCACATATTCCTGTTTTCTACTTCAGATCTGGACTACAACAAGGAAGATAATCACCATTTCTATATCATAGATACACTGGTTCATTGTATTCTTCATGATATATATTATAATACTCTTCATATATTTCAAGGTGATTTATTAGCTTATATCTATCTATTATAATTAGACTTGAACAATAGTATCACACTTGGAGTATTGATCTACTATGTTATAGTCATGCTTCTGCCAATATTAACTTTTATATCATCACATTGACAAATTGTGTCAGAACCTTCTTACATACAACAGATGGTCAGGACTACATCATGGATGATTATGACATAAATCAATTATAATGTTAGACTTGGTCAATAGTATCACACTGGGAGTATTGATCTACTATGTTATAGTCATGCTTCTGTCAATATTAACTTTTATATCATCATATTGACAAGTTGTGTCAGAACCTTCTTACATACAGCAGAGCAATCAGAATTACACATAGTATACTTCATATCATTATTTGATATGTAACCTGCTGTCAGACAGTGTCATCAAATGAAACATCCTGGTAACCAAGAGGCGCCACTAACATAAGTAGATATGATCCAACATGATTACACAGCCGAATGATCTTAACTTTGGATCCATTCAATGATATGTTGTAAAATGTAGCAAATCCAACACTATATTAATATTCATCACCCAAATGTCACTCATCATGACCAGCAACCATGTCCCTCTCAATCTGCTCAGCACGCTTCTGTCGAATCCTGGCAAGTGCACTGTTCTTGGCAGGCAAACGTTCAGTCTCAGTATAGAGTGGGAAGATCTGACTGCATCTTTGTGGGTAATGAAAACAACCAACAACTAAAACATACGCTTACCGATTCCACCAAGTCATTAACTGATCAACCTCTTCCCTTTCCTGAGGGTCATCCAACAGTTCCACAATGCTATTGTAGAACCGCTCGGAATCAGTGATGAGATCTGTGCGAGAAAAAACCTGTGCCGAAGTTAGTGCAAAACGAGCCTATCATATGTTAATGTGTCATCCGGATTATAAAGGGGGTACTTACTTGCGTGGCAACGTAAGCGAGGGAAGCTTTGGTGACAGTGCGCATGCCATGAATGCGCGCATTTCCGGATCGCGTGGCCTTGGGCTCTTGATCGACAGAGCTCGGCGACGTGAAAACATGTTTGAACGCCTGTTATAACCCAAGTTCAGTGAGTTTTGATGGGATCAGTGATCAATGCTTACCGATACAAGAAGGCCACTGCGCAAGAGCCCGTTCCACGGATCCTCAGGGTCATACATGTAATTGGCGTACACGAAAATAGGCCACTGGTCCCCGGCTACTTGCAATTCACCGGTGGAGAGCTTAGTACGTGTCCTGTTTAATGTATTCGCGTGAAACACTCGACAGCACTCAGTAGCATAGAAAGACTCACTCAATACTGTTCCAGTCCAAACCTGCCGGACATAAAAGTGCCCCGGTGCGGTCGTGATGAAAGCCTCGCCCCGACTTAACATTGCGTGGGATGTGTGGACTTAGCGACTGGCCTTTTGGAGTAATCCAGTCAATAATTGGACCTTTCATGCCCTTCGTGTCGTCGGCCCTACCACCATTGGCACCTTTTTGAATCTAAATTTTGGCTCAAGAAATAGTAGTAATAGTAGTAAGAAAGCGACGCACCAGGTCAGCCATCACAACGGCTTCCTCTTCTGACGACTCCATCAGCCGACGTTCTAAGCCCGGTATGACTCGAAGCAGTTCATGAAAAACCGCACGTTCCTTCCTTTCCCTATGGGTGAGTTAGATTTAATCCAGCAGCGAGAAGGAATGAGCCACGGACACGGCAGTCAGAGATTCTTCGGGAACATCGTCAGACATAGCCTGAAGCCCGTTCGTAATAAGCGTTTGCACGTTGCAAAACGCGTGGACGGCCCTCCCGAAGTGGCGCCCGTGATGGACCAACGGGTCTTGGGTAGTCCTGGTGGGAAAGTTAGTGAGTTATAATTGTGACTTCGTTGAAGAACTCACTGTTTCTTCCTTGGACCAAGTTGTAAGGCGTTAGAGCACACACGTTTCCTCGCGGACGTGGGCTGGTCGTCACCAGCGGAGCTGGCGCTGGCGCTAGTTCCAGAGATGGCCATCGCTAGGGCAAGTCTGATGTCAGTGAGGGAGAAATACACCGATGGAGAGCTTATAGTCCAACGAACCTTTATATCTCACATGAAGCCAGGCGGAAAGACTTCAACGCACTCGTCGGACAAGTGACTCCGTTCGTAGCAGCCCGAAGACAATGATGTTTGGTGGTGGGAATTTGAGGTTTACGGTTTACGGTTTACCTGTAGACGTCACCGCGTCACCCGTCACTCTTGCTGGTGGGAAAAAAACTAGGCGCGCCGCTTATCCATTCCAAATCTCGTCAGTAAAGGTTCTCCGTTTCAGCCAATTTAATTGGAACGGATTCCACGTCATCACCGTGACTTAATCACAGAACCCATCCGCATGCAGTGTTTAGGATCACTCTTACTGGCGTACCGCCTCTAAGTTCGCTCGCTTACTCATTTTCCCATCACCCACTCGTTGGTAACGCACCAATCTTCAACGACGAGTCTCCGCTTCGGCCAAACTGAATGGGACGTAACTTATGAACCCGGTCTGCACTCCCAGTTGGCGTATGGGAAATATCGGCAATAGCACCCTCCCATCATTGAAGTCATCCGTTTTAAAAGGTTGACTCTCCTGTGGTCAGTAACCACGAAGTCAGTCGCATGGCATCTTCACCAAACAGACGCTTGGCAATTTAAAGGTACGTTACCATCACATGCACCTGCTGCTGCGTTCTCTCAGTTGTATCTGACACGCAGCGTTTCCTTCACCAGTTCAAGTAGCCACTAATATTGCAGGCAACGACCTGAGACACTTCGATATGTTCGGTCCACAACTGACTCCAGACATTTCGAGTGAGTTACCCGTAACTAATTAACTTACCCTATTGAATTTACTGACAAGCTAAGATGTCATGCAGCAACCTTCTCGAAAACGTCGCCACTTCGGTGACCCTCACTCCGATGCCCACTCTACCGCGAGCTTGGGGTTGGAGTCCAGAAAATCGTTTCAAGCGACACTGGCTGTTCTCATTCATGAGATTCAAACGATGAAGACTTTGCTGTTGGTCGGACGTTTTGTGAGTGACACACCAGCGAGTACGAACTCGCTCGCTGGTATTGGTGTTTCTTGGGAATGCTGTAGGATATGTCAACGCTACAGCAATACCCAACATACTGCGTTGGAGGGGTGGTCGAGTTCTAGCGGAGGGATCCCAGACTTCGGTCGTCATTGCTGAGACTTTTATACCAGCAGTACCGTTTACAAGTATAGCTTATTATTAATGTCAGTACTGTTGAACTGTTGAACATTGCGTTTTCATACAGAAAAGTACAACAGAAAGAGATACAGAACAGTCGTATGTACATATCCATATGTACCGTCCGTGATATGGATATGTGCATATGTACACATGTACTTATATACACTGCTCGGATTCTAGCAGAACTCACTGAGTGAGTATTCAACTTAGAGCAAGTCAGACGACGCACGTTTAGCGCTTGAATTTGTCAAGCGTTATTCCGAGCCACAGCCCACCAGCGTGGGGCGGCCACGGGGGGATCCCAAGGGGGACGGAAGGATGGGACGAACGTTTAAATGGAAATCTGCGTCACTGGGAGTCCTTCGACTTGGTGGATCATCGCGTCTGTTCAATCAGCGACAAGACGATGTTTGCTCCAAGTTACTTAGGGCAAACGTCGTCCCCATCTTAGTAACACCCCTCCCGGCCGGGCTAGACGGTGTCTGCGATGACGCCTTCAGCATAGGACCTCGGTACGCTCAACCGACGCTATAAGGATGGTCCGAATCTGCGTGGGTTTGTTTTAACTGACGAAGTATGCCAGACGGGGCCGCATCTCGTCGGCATGGAGAGAAGCAGCCAAAAAGATTGAGGCTGTGCGGTTCCATATATGGATATCTCACGAGGATGTGCCACGTAACCCGGGCCGGAGTCGACAAGTTTCAAGTATACTAGTAGGGGGTCCAGGTTCGGCAACATTGCTGGTCGCTAACTTGAACTCCGAATTATAGTCGGATCATGTAGTACAAGTCGGTGGACACTGCTACTTCAGCACAACGGGCTCTGGCTCCGAGTCCTGAGGAGGCTCGATGATCCGATGATCGCTGACGACCATGACTCTATTGAACCGCGCTCGATGAGGTAGAAAATTCTACCGACTCGAATACACGTGGAAGGCAGACCGTTAGCAAAGTACTTCCAGACACGAGAAACCCTGTTATGCTGGTGGTATTAGGCATTTACGCAAAGACAGCACACGGGAAAAAAATTTAGAGGATGAGCTGGCTCATCATAGTACGTGTCGAGCTTGAACGCGACTATACGAAACGGAGGAATTGGATATACGTTAGCATTCGACCCATTTCAGCGTAAAGCCTCACCTCATTTCATCGTGGCAAACGCGATTGAACATATGGTGAGAGAAAAAGTGCCGGGGTTGAGCTCCGTCAGG
>JBBPNG010000777.1:0-16236 GCA_038091095.1 Leccinum incarnatum
ACCGAAAATCGGTCTTTTTCGGTCTCAGTCCGGTTTTTTCCATATCAGGAAATTCCCAGGACCGGTTGCGGTCCGGTCTTTTCCAAAAAAGGCAAAAGACCGGACCGGACCGGACCTTTAAACTCTACATAGAATGACCCAAAAAGGAGGAGGGGAGAAAGGAGTGAAGACGAGTGATGAACCACGAATGAGTCGGAGGCGAACCATCTCGTCTCACCCACAAGTGAGGGGACAGCGGGAAAAGGAGATCCCGAGCCGAAAGGTAGCGAGAGAAAAGATCAATGGGATCAGGAGGGATGGTTGACCGCTGCACAAAGACGGCATTGCCTTTGAAATGGGAGTCAGACTTGTCGCGAGGTAAAAGGAAGCGCAAGGAGTCGCCAGAAGGAGCAATGGAAGCATTATGCTGAAGGGGAACCTTGAATGGGTCTCGGAAGGGGGCAGTGTCAGGAACAACAAGCTCGCCGAGACGAAGGAGAGCAAAGAACCCAAGAAAGAGCTGGGATAAGAAGAGGAGGTCATCAAAGGACAAGGGATGAGGCAGATTCGCGAAAATGGAAAGGAGATGGGCGCGAGTGAGTGGTTCCTTTTGACGAACAGGTGAGGAAAACCATCGGAAACACCCTTGAAGAGTGCGCGTGACAAGACGGGTTTCCCGACTCTGCTTGACATTGGGATAGAAGGTCTCGAGATGAGAGACAATTCCTGAAAGATAAGCCCAGACTGAACGTGGTTGGATGTGGTGACTCATAAAGGTAATATAGAGAGACAAAGTATCTGGAGTTGGTTCGGGGTCGAGTAAATGAAGGTTGCAAAATTCGAGGTAGGAATTGAGCGCAGAGGCATAAGCACATGATGTGGAGCGATCAAGAGCTAAACCAAGGGAGATGGAGTGCTCTGTCAAGAGACGCTCCATGGACCAAGCCTCCCGATGGGATTGCCTGGCCCGAATAGACTGTGGGATCATTGTGAGGCTGCCCCCAGCGATGGACGAGGGGGTGAAAAAGTGTGAATGATGAGGTCTGGGATGAGAGAGAGAGCTTTAGCATTGGCCAGGCGAGACAGATGGTCAGCGACGACATTGGACGAGCCCGGAATGTGAAAGACACGCAGGTCAAGAGAGAGATAGGGAGAATGGCGTCTACCACCTGCAAGGATTAGAAAGTGCTCACCTGGTGAGACAACGGGAGTGGATCAGGAGGGACAGGAGCCCGAAACCGACATCTCACCAGGCGGGAATAGGAGGATGACGACATGGGGACCTGAGCCACAGGTGGCTCGTGCACGAACTGCTGTGCGGTGTAGGGGCGACCCTCCAATTGGCTCCTCGGAAATTAGCTAAGTATAAACAAAATTTAAACACTAATTAATACTAGGAATATGAGGGACATTTACATTTTACCATGGATGCTTGGACAGCACCTAACCACCGAGCATACATGGCATTTTGTGTCCATTTGGAGCAGGGTGGGGTATCTTTGACATTCCCATTAGATGTTGTCGAGGTCGCCAAGGTAAGTGCCAGCTTACATGGCAAATGACGACAACAGCTCTGATGCAGTGTTGCTAGTCCCACACAGGCATTGAGTTGGCGAAAGCTTTCAGAGATGTTCTGCAGGAGTTTGGGAAGTTAGTGAACAAGGTAAATTGATATATATAACTCAAGCACGTACCGTTGACCAATGACAACAGATCCTGAGTGTGACATGTGATAACACATCTAACAATGAATCATGCCATGGTTAACCACCTGGCAGTCTTGGTTCCAGCATTTGAAGGCGCATCCAGTCACACACACTGTTTTCTACATGTGATCAACCTCATTGCAAAGTCACTAATTCACCTGTTCGACATCAAGAAAAGGATACAGATGCTGCATTGGCGAATGGAGTACTAGTAGCAGGTGATAAAACTCACCACCAGTGATGATTTATACATCATATCAGCAAAACCCTTCATCACTGGCCATTACTGGCCAGCTTGTTCCAGCAACCTCAGTAACCCCAGACAGGTCCCCTTTTGGCCAGGGCTGGGCCAGTGCACACAGCCTGTCAAATTGCCCGTGTGCTGTACAGCCACAGGTCGATGCCTTAAAATGGACATGCAGCACAGGCTGCACAGCCATGCTTTTCACTCAACCGTGACTGCTGACTCGGACCTCAGACTCAGATACAATCTAAATATTGAGTGAATCATAGTATGCCAGTGGTACAAGAGTGTGACACAAAAATACAGCACTACAGCAATCAACAGCAACCCCAGCAACTACTACAGAACAGCAACCCCAACCCCGACAGGCAGAGACAGATCTGTACAGCCACAGCCAACATCCGAGTGCAGTGTGGACAGCATCACAGTGTGACACAGGCTTCTCACGAGCACTCAGACTCATCCAGGCATTGATTGTAATCCACAGAAAAATGATTAATTTGAGATATCCACCGTGACAGCAAAGGACAATGTAAATAAACCGCAACGACAGTCCGACAGGCGACAACAACCCACACGCCGACAGTCTCGACAGGGACAAACAAAGAGCCCAGCACCGACAGGAACAGAAACATTGGAGCACAACAGGGAATACCCGCAAACGACAGGGAATACCAGCAAATGACAGGGAATGCCACCAGCAAATGACAGGGAATGCCACCAGCAAACGACAGTAAACGAAACTAAACAAAGACCTAGAACAAAAACGAGATCAGTGACAGCAACAGCATGACTCGGACCGACAGCGACCATGACAATGATAAGGTCGCGCCAGCGTGGTCTAATCTAACATCATCGCGAACGCGCTTTCATCAGCGCCCGCGGTAGCTTGATTCTTTGTTTTGAAGCCGGTCCTAACAGAGCAATGAATATATTAAAGACGAATTGTTAGTCGAACGTACATGCCAGCCTCAGCCCAGCCTTCGAGCATCCCATTTAGCTTCGGGCCATGGTAATCGTGTTCGAGGAGAATAGCTAGTTGACTGTTGAGTTGATGTTGCGCGGACTCGATAATCGACCAGTTTGCATGCTCGAACACGAGTAGATCGTCGCCGTGTTCTCTTAAGCCAGATAACAAAGCATATACCTCCGAGTTGGAAAAATGAGTACACACTAAACAATTAAATCCACTTCGCAACTTACAATTGCAGTGACCAGTGTGAGTGTCTTGTATGGTACAGAAGGCTGGAATTCGACAAATTGGCGAAGCGCCTTTTTCGAGTTGCCATAGAAAAAGGCCAGGCACGGCCGCCGGAGGCCTGGGTGAGCAAAATTGCTGGCCTTTCCCTGTGGAACACGTCAGCAATGATCCCACATGAAATGAGGAGCGTACGTTGGCATCGACGTCCCTGCGCAGGTAGGCTGCATTGGCGAGCAGTTCCGCTGCCCTCCGCTTGATCTGTGCTGTCTGCTCCTCGGCCCTGGTATTTGCAGACGCGACAATGTCATAGTCAACACGCAGGTTTTTTGCCACTTCCTTTTTCAAATCACTGCGAAATGTCTGCGTGTCGTTGAACAGCTAGAACAGTATTAGCACACATGCAATGTGGAGAATATGTCACTTACAAGTCTGCACATGCCCGCTCGATGTTCGTCATACATTTTCGTTGCTACAGCGTACAGTCAAAAGAAAATAAATCGTGACAAACAAGATAAACACACCATTCTCCAAACACCAACTCTTCATATTGTAGAGCACCATGAGCTCGTGGAGAACCTCACTACATTGACCATCAACAGCCGAATCGATCTTAGGGAACGCGTCTTCAATAGCGACATGCAGGCGCATGCGCGCCTTGGCACGATCGAGAAGGCTTTGCCAGCCTTTTGGATAGTACGCCATGTTAGTATCCTTCAACGTGTTCTTGACCCTGGGATGCTGGGATGGCTTTTTTGCCCGTGGTATGTGGTGCTGGTCCTCCTCTCGCCTACCATCATTGTTCTCCTCGACTTGCTCCACCTCATGCTCTTGTTCAACCGTGACGCTACGACGTTTCTTAGACGGTTGACGACCATCATTGTTCCGTACATCGTCGAGATAGTTCGGGGAAGGTGAGTGAGGATGATGGTTGACTGCACGATGCCGCCGAAGCACATCATACGTTACTCCGACCTATAATAAAATGTGAGTGAAGTGAGTGAACAGAAATGAAGCACTCACTTGTTCGTCACCTGGACGTTGTGAGACATCACCCTCATGAGTCATCGAGTTCCGCGAGTTTGAGACGGGGAGCGATGGAGGTGCTTGTGTTTGTGATTGATGTCCGGCTGAGTTGCGAAAAAGGCGTTGGGATGGAGCAGACACATTCCATCCAGGACCAAGATCACCAGAACGAAAGGCTCCTTGTCAACCACCAAGTGACGGAATGCAATGCGAAGGGCTCGAGTCTTGAAGCAGCTGAACAGTGCCTCTCTGAAAATTGAAGGATTGGCGGACAGGAAGGAGTCCTGCATGTCTTGGCTGATCATCGCGGCGGGTAGCAGAGGAGTCTTGATGCTTGGCAAGAGGAATGCGACCGGCGCCAGACTTGGATCGGTGATGATCGTCGTCAATGTCAGGGTCAATTCCGTTGTCAACCTCGTCAAAGTTGAACACAAATTGGTCACCATTGTCCACATCAAATTCCTGTGCATCGTCCGTTGGTCCTGTTGCACGATGTATTAGCGCACGAATAGTGTAGGATGTATTACAAAACCTTGGCTGTCAGAAGCACGAACTTGAAACACATCAGAACCGTTCATTTCTGTGTCCCATGTACTGCCACGAGAACGCACATCCTTTGGGGCATCATGGAGTTCATCCTGAGCGTCATCCTGAGCGTCATCATAGTAGGGATCCATATTCTGGGTGTTCTTATCGTAGGCATCCAATTCTGACCCGTTGTCCTCGTTCTGGCTCTCTATCTCCCGTTCTTCAGGCACATCAGTCAACTGAGAAAGTGGACTTTCGGACGCAAAAGGGGTGGAGGGAGCACGGCTTAGATTCTGCTTCCTGCCTGCGGGCATGAGGCCTGAGGTATGTGCAGCATGTGCCAGTGTGGCGCGAGTTCCTTTCGGTGCACCAATGGTGAGAGGTTGCTGACGACGATTCTGGTATGCATCAAGAGTCTTTGAGCCGACGAATGTCGGACAAGGCGGTGGTTTGAGTTTGAAGCCAAAGCGACTGTCTTGGGACCCTTGAACTGGAGTACGGGTAGGGAGGCCGGTTCACAGGACCACTCTCAGGTAGAGCATCCGGTTCCTGGAAGGGACATCTTAGAGATACACTTGTAGTCAGTGTGAAGAACACTACTAGTACGTACTTCAGATAAACTCGCAAGGTTCTTCGACTTCCGTTTCCCGTTTCCCTTCTTCTTCCTACCCGCCGGTCCGGGGGTTGGTGCCATGGGATTTACAGGCTCGTCATCAGGTAACGTGGTCATAGGGCGGGGGGTTCTGGACGGTCTCTGAAGGGTCTGACCAATGACCTCAAGTTGTTCTACTCTCCCGCCGGTACCGGCATTTGATCGTGTCATACGGCGATGAGGTTGCACTGGGGTGTGCTGAACCCCCGTCGCCACATTAGATGGAAAGTCCGGAATAGAGGATTGTTTGGTCTTCCTTGGGAGTCGCTGCTGCCCAGCCATGTTGATTTGAGTGAGGGGACAAGACCAAGAGGAAAAAATTACCCGACGCGAAGGAATTTAAATGTTGTGTACAATGTTGGTCCGAATCCTTTGAGTATGTAATAAATCGAACAACGAACTTAAGCGGCCCCGTCGTTTGCTAGCACTCACCGTCCACCAACTCACGATTGGTTTTGCATTAGTGAAGGTTCCGGCGTAAACTAGAATACTTTCAAGTATATTTGAGTAGCATTGATTGTATAGTAGAACTGCTACGACTCGGAGCTAATAGCATAAAAAAAATCCTTATCAAAGTACTTATTCAGAAAAAATGACTCCGAATACTTGATGCAGTTGCTAGAAGTCAGGCGATTGTCTGCGACACGGCCAAAACGAGGGACAACGTGAGCATACGATCTCAGCTGATCCAACGGAAAAACATCTCCCATCGGGGAAGTGGTTCCGGATACGCGACGCGTGGCTCGTTTAAGTACGTGCAAGCCTGTGGTGTACTCAACTGCATCACCCCCCTGATGAACGATATCAAAACGCTGCGCATAGTATACCAGGAACCGGTCAGAAAATGGCATAGTACCACCCCGAGGAGAAACTGGGCACATAATCAAGCGGACATTGACAATTGAATGACCTTGAAGGCTTGGTTGATGATCGGTACATCGAATCGATTGAACATACGCACCTCGCAAACCGCTGGATGGCCACAGGTATTCTTCATCCGTGTTCATGATCGCAAAATCATACCGCCCATGATTGAATGTGTCGTTGGGAGGACATGCGTGGGCGGTAAAAGCGGGTGCGACCACAGATGAATCATGGTAGGATTTCTGCTGCAACCGGACCTTGAACCATACATTAAGTGCCTCGAATGGTAACCGGACATCCTCGGTACTTCTTCGCTGACCGAACACGTGGAAATTCTGCGCAAATTCGCCCTCGCGATTCACATAGTCGCCAAGGGCTGCCCGGAGGTCAGGAAGGTTGAATGTTGTAGCGATATCGTCGATAAGGACACGGCGCATGGACGGGTCATAGTTTAAGCGGAAAGCCGTAGTCGTTCCGATGCTGAATGTGCGAAGGGGCATTGGCCTAGATGTCACAGTAGTTGCCGAACATTGAGCAGCAATGGCAAATAGATTTGCCGGCTTGCGTTGTGGAGCCCATATATCGCCCACTGACAAGATGTCGCCAACTTCATCAGGCTCATGCTCCTCGTGCTCTAAATCGACATCGCCTCCATCTCCGGGACCATCGGGTTCAGTGGATGCTGATGAAAGGGCTAGTGCAGTGTTGAAGAGGCGACATTTCTCGTCGCGATCGAGAACACGACAGATCTGGCTACTATAGTTTTGGTTATTAGTCATTGAAGCCGGGTCCTTGACGACCTCGATGTGAGCGTGTTCCGTTGTTTCCGCAGACCACTGCAGCAGGGACCCGACTCTCTCGATGCTGGGAGCGACGCTCTGAAATAGCTCAAGCTTTGGAATGCGAAAATGCTCGAGAATAGCGCCAGTCGAAGGGCCCCGGCGAAGACCTTGTTTGATGATAACATGTTTGTGGTCGTGAAATTCTCGTAAGGCCGCCTTGATCTGGCCACAAGCAGTTGAAGTGAGTGCCGGCGCTTGAGCTATGTACCGAAATTCCAGAAGGGCACGGATCGCAATAACAACACTACGGTTTGTAGCACCGGCGATGACGACAATCAAGTACCGCTGAACATCTCTTTTGACTCGCCCGCAAACCTGCTTCAACTTTGTAATGCCAGTGGAGAATTGGCAAAGACCCGTGATGGGGGGTAAGAGAGAAAACCAATGGTCGATTTGGGTATCTCCGAGCGCCGCTCGAATGCACCACTGAACATCATGGTCCCAAAACTCCCTGTGCCAGTGGTGTAAGGTTTCCGGAGTAAAAAATTGCGTAGGTTCTGCGAGCGGCCAATCCCTCCAATATGGGTGTGATACGCCATTGAGGCGAAATGGCTCACATGCAGCAAAGTACTCCTTGACCAAAAGAGGGTCACATTCAATCGAGGCCAGCTGCGAGATGGTAACGGCTGCAGTGCGGGGTTCGTGACGATCTACATCACTGAATTCCTTGTATGACGCCATGGTAACGTGAGATGTGAGGCCGCATACACAAGCCCCCATAGCAGCTTCGGGAGTGTCGGCGATATGTGAGACCAGTGGAGTGAAGCAATACCGTAAGTTTCCAAGCGGGTCTGACATCATTGCTCTGATGGCAGCTGCCTTCTTGAGGGGATCGATGATAATGTCGAGGCATTGGTGGTATAGACGCGCGTCAAGGACGCCGAGCATCCTTTTCTTGGGATGTATAAACCGCACAATCGGCATCAGAGCAAGGAGGAGGAATGCATGCGAGGACCCTTTATTCCGTATGTTCATCTTGATATTCGCAAGGCTAATTAACAACGGGTGTGCGGATCTACCACCGGAAATATTTGTAATATGCGTTTTATCTGATGAGAGAATGACGCCACACAACGTGCCACCTTCAGGTATCTGCGACTGTAAAAAAAGATCAGCGAATGTCCGAGTGGAGTGCGCGAGCTCTTACCTGCATCTCCCAGGCGCTGTCACTGCTCATCCATTCAGTATAGACCCTCACAATCCGCTCAGCAGTTGTGAACAGTCGGAAAGGGGTGAAATCCATCTTGTCCGCAAAGAACGGATGGTTGAACAATAACTCGATGCATTCGAGAGAATCCCGGTAATACAGGTGGGCGGGTTCCTTCGTGGTATGCGTAGTGGGTACAACTTGAAATTTCCACTGTGGACCTGATGGCAGAAGCTCAACCCGTGAACGCAGGTCCTTTGCCATCCGGAACGAGAGTGGCATTTGCCTAGCCTGAGAGAGTCGTAAAGACAAACCTGGAAGATCACCGTAACAGACGACTTACTACTACCATAGGCAACGACAAGTAGTTGTCAATGCGACGCATACTGAGTCTTGAAGTAATCAGGAAGTTGGCCATTTCCCAGTCATTGAGTGAGGCAAAGGGGTAGTATAGATTGTTGCGTCGGTGAGCAGAATATGGATCCAGCTGAAAACGAGCAAGGAAAGTCTCCCCCAGATCAAAAACCGATGAACTGTTAGGATGCGTGACCACGGTTCTTCCCATGGAATCGATATCAAACCCACCGTCGGACGGCGCAGGGTGAACGAGGCTTTGCCGAACGTCGAGTCCTGGTTGGTGCTGAAAGTCTTGATCACTGGCAGGCTCGGGCTCTGGTTCTTGCGTGTGGCGGTTGAAAAAGCCGAAGTCATCACGTTCCAATCCTAGTACGGGCAGAAAGGGCGGGGATAATTCTCGGGGAGGGACAGGTTCTTTGTCGAGTTCCATGTTGACTTGCTGGTTAAGAGCGAACAATGGCGGGACCTCTCTTTCCCAGCCATCATTGTTTACGTTGCAGGCAGCCTGTGGTTGGGCCCGGTGGCGAGTTACGCCAATGGTGTTAGGGAAATGCTTGTGGCACTTGGGACACCTGGGCATACCTGACGGGAGAAGAGAACTCGTGACTTACTATAAATAATACGTAACTTCAATGCGAGTTGTCCGAGGCTAAAGTAGACTTGACTTAGTACTATGAGAATAATTGTCGGACCAAACTGTGCAATAGAGACACTTTGAAAGTAACATACTAGTATGAAAAGACTCGGAGAAAATATACTATGTACACGGATGCTAGTAGCGAGTAAGTACATAACCACCGACGCACAAATCATAGTCAACCGTGACGGAACTTTGATCCACAAAAATGATCCACGAAACACAACTCGGACCGCTGAGAGTCGGCTCTTCTAGCTGCAAACGTATCCAGTCACTTCGAGGTCTTTTTATTCCTCTTCCGGCGAGTCTTGTGGCGTTTCTGGGTGGCGTCACTGGCAGTTCCGGTGGTTTCAAGTTGGGGTATCTTCGGGGACTCGGAGGGGGCAGCCCGCTTGTTTGGTAAGTCTGAGTCTACTGTTGTAACCTTCCGCTTGGATTCTTCCGAAGCCAAGCTTGAGTGCTTGCCCAGCTAGTGACAGTACCGCGAATAGGCAGTATCGTAGAGTGAATGCTGTAACTCCTCGAGTAGCAGGGGCCAGTCGACGGGGAAACAGATGGTTTCTGATCTCGCACGAAGGGCAGAGATGCGGACGGGATCTGTTCCTGCGCTTTCCATCATCCAAGAAAACTGCACAACAAGGCGCTTCGTCGCCTCATTGAGCGTGGAGTTGATATTATCCATAATCAAAGCAGGGAACAACTTGAATGACTGTTGGATACAGAACGTAAGTATGTGAATCTATTGGCATTAATTAGCTTACCCCCTCAGCAAAAAACGGGCCCTTCTCCTGGAAATCGAAAGTCTTGTCTGGCCGGCGAAGGAAGACACGGACAATCACTGATCTGATGTCTAACCACGTCACATCTTTGACGATGACAGGCATGAGTGAGCCAGCATTTGGAGGGTTGGTGGGCTCAAAAGCGGGACGGAAGAGCCGAGGAATGAAGGCAACCTAGATCCAACAAGGACTATGGCACCTCAATAATCACTAAGACACTGGGAGGGGAATGTGTAGGATGGAGGGAATCCAACCAGAACAAGACTGGCTTGTTCGGTTGCTGCATTCAAGTATTTATACTAATTACATGTGTGCACAGACCAGCTTAGGGCCGGTCTGGATAAGCTGTGCTAACTATTATGGTAAGTGTCCAACGGGTGCTACCAGGATAAGTCATGTGACCTGTGGCTGTGTATGTCACGTGACTTGGAAAAGTAAAAAGTGAGAAACGAAAGGTGAAGTATATAAGTGGTCACGTGATGCTGACTAAGCAGGTCACGTGACTTCGAAAAGTGGAAAATGAAGAGATTTGTAACAAGGAAGGGAACGAAGTGGATGGGTTGCAGGAGGGGACTCTATACTTGCGTTCGCGAATAGAAACCATGATTGCGACATCAAGTTCAGGTACCATATTCGCGACCGCATTCAACTGATGCTCTATTTCAGCCTGCAGAGAGCTGAATCCGCATTCCCCGACCCAAAACGGGATTGCGGGAACACCTGGGGGACGATGTGGACGAAGATCGAGGTGCATGTCAGGAACAACGACAGTTGTGTCATCCTGGATGCGGCAGTTGAGGTATGTATTCCAAATGACACCACTAGAGTGATCTAGTGACAGATCTTGGAATAGTTGATGCATAAGTTTCGTGAGATGTTGAAAAGGGAGCCGGTATAGCTATTTTGATATATTAGTAGTATGGTAATTAGCACCACTGTGTGTTATAATAATAATGCTAATCAATTTCTCCATGTCTGATACACAAGTGATATATTACTATCATAGTAGATGGTAGATACCCCCCTAAGTGATATATCAGCATAGCCTGCTCTTCCATACAGCTGTGATACATCAATTGTGCTGGGCTGTATACTGAAGATGTCCCTCCAAGTGATATATCATTCCACACTCCCACACAGCTGTGATACATCAATTATGCTGGGCTGTATAGTGTAGATGCCCCTCCAAGTGATATATCATCCTGCTCTCCCACACAACTGTGATATATCAATTATGCTGGGCTGTATAGTGTAGATGCCCCTCCAAGTGATATATCATCCTGCTCTCCCACACAACTGTGATCATCAATTATGCTGGGCTGTATAGTGTAGATGCCCCTCCAAGTGGTATATCATTCCACACTCCCACATAACTGTGATACATCAATTATGCTGGGCTGTATACTGTAGATTCCTCTCCAAGTGATATATCATCCTGCTCTCCCACACAGCTGTAATACATCAATTATGCTTGGCTGTATACTGTAGATGCTCCTCCAAGTGATATATCATTTGACTTGCTGGGTTTACTACTGATATAATACTTGTGCTCATTGCTGCTGTCTGGATTGGCTGGAAATGTTGATGTATCACTGCCACATGCACTCATTGTGTGATACATCAACCATGCTGGTATGTACCATTTGACTCACTGGGTATAGTGATACATTACTACTTGTGCTTGGTGCTGCTGTCCAATAAATGTTGATATATCATATGTGATACATTATCTGTGCTGGTACTTACCGGGTTCAAGTTTACAGTTTACTGATATATTACTTGTGATCATTTAGAAGTTTGTGCCTGAAATTTTGAACTTGACATCTTTATGTAATAAATCATGTCAATGATATAGAAGTTGTGATGATGGCATCAGCTGTCAAAATCTGCGAAGGTGATTACATAAGCACCCCTTAGAGTGGTGACATCATTCAGGGCCTTATCTAAAGCAGTCATAACCCCCTGAATGTGTTGTTTACTTGATTTGCCTGCTTTCCCCTCTAGTAACTTATTGTATAATTGTTGATACAATATATATATAGCATAATGCACCATCTGAGCACTTCATTTGGCCATATATCATAATTACTAAGTATATAAATAAGATATATTGAAAATATCGAAAACCTGTTCGCATTTTTGATCCCTTAGGGGTATTACCTTATAGAAAATGTCCCCAAACAGGCTTTATATAGCTTAATGAGATGCCATAATCTCAGGAGTCCAATATGTCAGCATAAAGTTCTATACAATGTTCTCCTGCCAGCTGGATTTTCGCTTCTGCAAGATTCCAAACTTGTTCTGCTGGTTATCAAAGATGTGGACATGTGGGAAATGTATATGTAGACATTTCCAACAGTTTACAATTTGTGCTAGACCCATCTCCATCTATCTACAACATATTCTCGAGTTTTTCACATATATATATATTCCATCTCTGAGAATGCATAGATTGTCAGGGCAATGGTTGTCACCTTTGGGACTGCTATAAACCCACCTCCCATGATTTTACACTAGTTTTGGAATTTAAATTCAAGATGTGGTGAATGATTTAAAACTGCGGAGATTTCAGAGATTTGCAAAACATATCATAAAAGTGTTATGATAGCTTGCACAACTGTTCAATAGCTATTATAAATAGCTAGTCATGTGTCCATACTATATCAGAATGTGTCTACAACATGTGCCTTGCCCTGTAGCAACCACAAGGTCTCACAACTTCGAAAATATGTCAATTTTGTAGGAGATTTATGACAAAAATCAACAAAATTGCTTATTGCAACTGACACAGGCTTTCCAGAGATATTCTAAATAGGCAGATATATGTCTATAGTGTTTTAGAAAGTGTTGGTGATATGTGCCTAGCCCATAATCACCACAAGGTGTCAGAATTGCGAAAATATATACTCAGAATATAGGAGATTTATGAGTACATGCAAATGTCCAACTGCAATGTCACAACACTTATTGCACTTTTGTTGTCTTCATGTTAAGTCCTTGTTATCAGGCCAGGCACATGTTTTAAACACTTTTTAACACACTATAGACATATATCTGCCTATTCAGAATATCTCTGGAAGGCCTGTGTCAGTTGCAATAAGCAATTTTGTTGATTTTTGTCATAAATCTCCTACAAAAGTGACATATTTTCGAAATCGTGAGACATTGCAGTGGCTATGGGGCAAGGCACACATTGTAGACACATTCCACTATAGTATAGACATATGACTGGCTATTTAGAATAAATATTGAACAGTTGTGCAAGCTATAATAACACTTTTATGATATGTTTTGCAAATCTCTGAAATCTCTGCAGTTTTACATCATTCACCACACCTTGAATTTAAATTCCAAAAATAGTGTAAAATCATGGGAGGTGGGTTTATAGCAGTCCCAAAGGCGACAACCATTGCCCTGACAGTCTATGCATTCTCAGAGATGGAATATATATATATGTGAAAAACTCGAGAATATGTTGTAGGATGATGGAGATGGGTCTAGCACAAATTGTAAACTGTTGGAAATGTCTACATATACATTTCCCACATGTCCACACCTTTGATAACCAGCAGAACAAGTTTGGAATCTTGCAGAAGCGAAAATCCAGCCTGCAGGAGAACATTGTATAGAACTTTATGCTGACATATTGGACTCTTGAGATTACGGCATCTTGCTATATAAAGCCTGTTTGGGCACATTTTCTATAAGGTAATACCCCTGAGGGATCAAAAATGCGAACAGGTTTTCAATATTTTCAATATATCTTATTTATATACTTAGCAATTATGATATATGGCCAAATGAAGCGTTCAGATGATGGATTATGCAATATATGTATTATATCAACCATTATATGATAAGATACTAGAGGGGAAAGCAGGGAAATCAAGTAAATACCACATTCAGGGGGTTATTACTGCTTTAGATAAAGCCCTGAATGATGTCACCACTCTAAGGGGTGCTTATGTAATCATCTTCGCAGATTCTGACAGCTGATGCCATCATCATAACTTCTATTAATCAGTGACATAATTTATTACATAAAGGATGTCAAGTCCAAAAATTCAGGCACAAACCCCTGTGATTATGTAATCAGTCCCAAAACAGGCAAGAAGAATCACCTTCACTAATATATCACTGCCCACACAGTCCTAGCTCTTGTACCACTAGCATAGTAGTAATGTATCAATTCCAGAATGATAAGTGGTTGTAATCTATCACAGCAACTTTCACTACATTGCTAGCAAGCATGAGTGATATATAATGGGCTAGTGTGGTAAATTGGTAATGTATCAGTTCCAAAATGGGTGAGGGAAATCTTCATTGATATATCACTGCCCACAGTCCTGGTCACTTGTACCACTAGCATAGTAATATATCAACTGTACATTAGCATGCCCAATGATACAACATGATCATGCATAACTGTGATGTATCATTAGTATAACATAGAGGACTCCCTAAGTGACACTAGCACATGTAATGTATCACTACTATTAATGTATCAGCAGTACTACCATGACAGGTGAGGGGAATCATCAGTGATGTATCATTAGTATAACATAGAGGACTTCCTAAGCGACACTAGCATGTGTAATGTATCACTGCTATTAATGTATCAGCAGTACTACCATGACAGGTGAGGGGAATCATCAGTGATGTATCAGACTCCCTAAGTGACACTAGCATGTGTAATGTATCACTGCTATTAATGTATCAGCAGTACTACCATGACAGGTGAGGGGAATCATCAGTGATGTATCAGACTCCCTAAGAGACACTAGCACAGTGATGTATCATTAGTATAACATAGAGGACTTCCTAATTGACACTAGCATGTGTAATGTATCATTGCTATTAATGTATCAGCAGTACTACCATGACAGGTGAGGGGAATCATCAGTGATGTATCAGACTCCCTAAGAGACACTAGCACAGTGATGTATCATTAGTATAACATAGAGGACTCCCTACTATGTGACACTAGCATGTGTAATGTATCACTACTATTAATGTATCAGCACTACCATGACAGGTGAGGAGAATCATCAGTAATGTATCAGACTCCCTAAGAGACACTAGCACAATGATGTACAACACTATTGGTGCTAGTACCAGCATTTGATATATGATTTCAACTGCTACTGGTGCTAGCGCAGGTAAGTAACAAAGACATTTCTTGATACATAGTCAGACTCTGACGTGTTGCATTGGACTTGGTATCACTTGTCGATTATGACTGAAATGCTAGCGCAGTTTCACCTGTTTTTTTTTCTTCCTAAAGACTTTGATGAGTCTTTGGAGCTCCTAGGAATGGTGCCCTTTTCACTTCAAATTGGCGCAATACCTCGGCTTCTTTCTTGCTTTCTTCCACGTGGGCTAGAAAATAATTATGAAGAAGTGAGGTCCCATTGCCATATGCACGTGGTGGACTACTTACTCGGATCGAGAATACAGCTCAGTGACTTGCGCAGTCTATGAGTGTCGAACATAAAAAGGTCCAAGTATGCGTTCATCCCAAAACTCCAGTCGCATTGACAATTTGAAGTTATTTGAGTCTCCTCATAATGGTCTTTAAGTTTACTATTCTCATCAACATTTTACTTGCCTCTGGAATTCGGGCTCAGCCTGCTGCTCCCTCTTCTTCTGCTTGGGCTGCTCCTACCGGTTTTCCTCCGCTCCTCTCTGCGCCAATTAGCTAACTTATATTACCACGCCTCAAGATACCTCTGATGTACTGTACAGCTCCAACTGGGCCGGTGCTGTCCGGAATGAGAGTGAGGTTAGCATCATTCCCATGTTCCATATCATGCCCGACCTTGTTGAACAGGGAACTTTCACCAATATCACTGGCACCTTGACCGTCCCCACCCTCACCCAATCTAGCGGTTCTGCGCTCGCTTGGGTTGGCATTGATGGTAAGAGCTGCCCACAGGCCATCCTCCAGGTCGGCATCTATGTCAGTATTGACCCTGATGGTAAGACCTATTACGACGGTGAGCTAACTTTATCATTCATTCTGTATCTATCATTCATCATCCGTTTGTCGCACAGCTTGGTACGAGTGGTTCCCCGGCACCGCCATCTTTTTTATTGATTTTATCATCAACCCCGGTGACGAGATCAGGCTCAGTGTCGCTGCTTATTCCAAGACCTCTGGCCGGGCGGTCGTTGAGAATCTGACGACCGGCAAGACGGCCTCACAGGAACTCACGTCTTCTGCTCCTCTCTGCCAGCAAGATGCTGAGTGGATCGTCGAGGACTTCAAAGAGGAGGG
>JBBPNG010000778.1:0-16210 GCA_038091095.1 Leccinum incarnatum
CCCAGAGGGGGGTGAGTTTGCTGATGCAGATCTGCCAGAACCAACGACTGAGCCAGCCGCACTCTTTGCTAGTACCTCCAATCGCCTTCTCATGGAGTGAGGGCTGGCGTCCCGAGGTGTAAAAGTCAGCGACACCGAGCAGTCCATTCTCGGGAGAGAGAACATAATCAATGCGATCGAGGAGAGTGTAAAAGTTTGGGATCTAGAAAGAAATTGGTGCTTTGTAATAATGAGAGAAGAGACGAATGTATATACCATGGAAAGAGAATAGCTGAGCGTAATGAAACTGATGCTGCCCTTGGGATCAGTGGTAGACCACTCAGGAAGACTGAACGCTGTCGCATCCTGGCACAATACGGTGACATTGCGCCAGCCCTTACGAGCAAACCGCTTCCGAGCCACCTCCAACAGAGGTTCGCAGAGGTCAATGAGGTAGATGGCGTCGAATTGGGAGACGGGGAAGTGTCTGTCCATGATCTCGATGTTGTGACCTATTCGTTGTTGGTCACGTAGAGGCAAGGAATAAGAAGGAGCGTACCGGTGCCACCGCCAATGTCAATCCAGACGAGTTTCTGCGAAGGATCCTTGGCGCGCAGGGCGCGAAGATGGCTCACGGAGAGACGCAACATGGTGTTGCGGCCGCGAAGCAAGCTTGTTCGAGTCTTGTCATACACGTCTGCCTGGCCCTTGTAAAACTGGGATGCAACACGGCAGTGAGGGACCATGCACACGAGGCGCCAGTGGGCGGCAACGAACCTTGTCAAGACGCGTCCGCTGATCGTTGGCGCGGAGCGGGCGAATGAAACAGTGCCATATGAACTTGAGGTAGGGCACCATCGCGTCGGCGAGAGCGAGGGCAACGGTGAGGACGGATCCTGCAACAATGAGGCATACCGCAATCGTCGACGACCCGGTGTAACGCGAGAGGGCCTGGATGCAGATGGACTAATGGAGATGTGTGGGTAAAACATGTCTGACCTTCCGAGTGATCCGACTTTTTATTTTTCTCATGCTAAGGTACATCACGATGTACCTCCGGAAGCTGGAGCCGCCGCCGATCAGCGGGATACTGACGTTAACAATCAATCCAGAACAGTTTTATGATGTGGCATGGTCCATGGGTTTGTCCAACTCGCGGCCTTACGTTCATTCGACAAGCAAACGCTGACCTGTGAACTTTTCGTTCACTGACGATCATTATTACTCATTCCTCGGAGACCACTCAGGCTCCGTTTCCGTTCTGTCAATCTCGCCAATCGATTTCAAAACGTAATGTACAAATGCCGCCAACTCGAATTCTCACTGCCAAAACTCGTCGACAAGCGAACACTCCCCAAGGTTGCCATCTCGAACTGTTCGTCTGTCCTGCAAACTAGCATGCGTATTCCCCCGTCTTTCTTGCCGATGTCTATGACGGTGCCTTCGTGATGTTCCAGCTCCTGGTTCACGTGCTCGTCGATGGCCGAATACCCCAAGTTTTTGACTGCATCCCCAATGGCACTACGGAATGCTTGACTTCTTTCGCCAATCCCACCCGCAAACACTAATGCATCCACTTTTCCCCGAAGAGACAGCTGATACGCACCAACGTAGTGCAATACACGATCGAGCATGATGTGGAATGCAAGGGAGTAAGGATTCTCTGCCATGGACGGTGGATTAAGAATATCTGCCTGCTTGGTAATTTCCCCAAAGTCGGTCGTTCCAGTCAACACCTTCCAGCCCGCTTGGCTATTGAGGATCTTCTCTGCCTGTAATCTTCCGGTGAGTGCAAAGCAAAAACAACGGAAAACAAACAAAGAGCAAACTCTTGTGATGTTCCCTGCGCACACAACCACAACGTGCTACTCCGAAGCACAATAGTATTTGCACCGTTCACTCATATCGTCATCGTACACATCGACATGTAATGAGACAGTCTGGCACGCGATCGTTTCTTCTCGACTACTCAGTTATCAGTTACAGGACGTACTTGCATAGCAATATCCGGTCACGTATGTACGGCGACTCTCACTGACTTACGGCCCGGGCAAGTTGTGAACCGGAAGACCAACAGGGACTGCTTGAACTTTAGACCTTTTGTTCAGAATATAAGTATGAGCCTGTCGACCGTGACGACGGGTTCTTGACCAGTTCGTAGAGCTGTGTCCCCAGGAAGGCTTAGATGAGATGAACGCCATTGGAGGCCGGGATGGGCGATGTCTGTCAGCCTTTATGATGAAGAGCAGCTGGTCGCTCGAGCATATAGCCTGTTCCATACCGATTTTCGCCCTCCCAAAGCAAAGCTCTTGAAACACGCTAGCGTTCTGCTTTCTTTTCCATCAACACTACGCGACCTTTGTCTATCTGGACGTCGAGCAGCGCATCCTGCACCTCCCGCAAACCTGCCCCGGCTTCCTGGAGCAGAAAGTGCTTTTTCGGTAGGGTTACTTTTCGGAGATAGGGACTGCATATGTGCTATTACTGCACGCTTTTCTGGGGGGTCGAAACGTGTCCTCGCTACGGCCACCATTTCGGCTCGAAGTTGTGTTGAAGCGGCATACCAGCAGCTTTTGTCACACTAGTGGGACACTGGCAACAGAGGATCGTCCATCAGAGTGCTTGCAGCTACCAATAGTGTATGGATCTATTAGTATACATAATGCATGTCGGTACAACGCTACGTCTTCATCATTTCAAGCCCGAATTTGACCCTCGCTTCTCCTCATTTGACGGCTCGGAGTAAAGCTACCGTATACGCATGAGCGCTTGAGCAGTCATCGTAGCATTTACTATCTTTTGAGGAGAATAGGCTTACCGGTTCATGTTTGTCAGTTTCTGAGGAGCTTTCGTTTCCCAGCCGCGTTGCAATAACCCGCTGATATTCCCGAAGGATGCGCTGGTAAACCACTTTACCGATAACATTCATAATATCGATTTCGTATTCCTTAAACTCCTGTTGTGCCTTGTCCCAGGAGGCCTGGTCCTTAGCAGTGTACGTCTTGGTGAGGGCTCTAGACCAGCTCTGCACAGTGTTCTTATAAGAGAGGGGTCGCAACCGCGGCATCTTTCAGTTTCGATCTTGTTAGAGGAGACCTTCTGCCTTCGGGTGTGAAAATGTGACGCACCGATTCATAGAATTCCTCGCGGGCGCGCACCTCAGCTAATGCGTTAGCGTATGCACAATTCCATGGTAAATTCTGAGGCGCCCGGTGATGCTTGCAAACGGATTTTGCAAGACGGCCGTTAGCGTAGTATGTTGTGTCATGAGTGATTCCAGGTACCGTTGGAGGAAGGTAGTAGTTTGAAGGAACTTTGCATTGGAGTGCGTCGACTCGGAGTGGTGCGTAGCTCTCGGGACTCATTGTGACTGCGGCAGTGGCAGGCGTGATGCAGCATTTCACAAGAAATAGATAAAATACATGGTTTTCCCACAGGATCCGGACCCCAAAGACTTTAGAATATAATAGTACAGCAGCGTCATAGATATAATGTACAGGAACACATACTTACTTGCCAGCGATGCGAGGCCTGGGAACATGTCACGGTAGATGTTTTAAGCGGCTCAGAGCCTGCCGGATGTCGCGGCAGCAACCGAAGGAACAAACGGGGAGTGAGCAATGAAGGATATTGGAAAGGAAATCAGACATGACGGAGTGTGTGTGCTTGATGTCATTCCAGCCGGAGGTAAAGACTCGAGCCCTCCATTCCGTAGATCCTCCGCAGTAGATTTGACGGGTGCGAACGGTGAACTTGCTAGTGTGTGAGTAAGTCAAAACAAACGGTCAGTTGTAAAACTTACATTGGACGACAGCCAACTGATGGAATGCATGGTACACTGCTTAATTCGTTCGAAACGCTCCGAACCGTCCGATCGGGTCACCTTCTGAAAGACCCCCATAAATGTCGGAGACGAGGGGTCGACCCGGAATGCGAGGTGCAAGATCCGCCGGAAGTCAAGTCCTTCGAAGTCAAGCTGTGGGCCAATGTAAGCAAGATATGATACGCCTGAAAGTGAAACACTACCGTGCCGGTGCTGCTCTCGTGAAACATTGCGAACCCGGTTTTGGTTCTCCACTCAATCAGAGCATAGGCAAATGCAACGTTATCTTCATTTATGGGCCCGACCACTTCGAGGGCAATTTGCTGCGCGACTTCGTGACAGTGTTGGCGGAATAGAGTAGGTACTTCGGAGTGTAATGATTGGGCCATTTTGTGGATGAATTCCTGTTCGGTAATGTGTGTGCGAATGGCGGTGGTTCCAACGGCGATATCCACTGTATCAGCACCTCCGAGTCAGTAAGCAAAATTGTATAGGTATTAGTGCCCACATACCGTCTTCGAAGTCGAGAGTGGGATCTTCCATGAGCATGCTCTCATATAGGCGATGGATTCTGGTGACCCACTGAGAAGTGGTCAGGTTCGTGAACCGCTTGGTTCCCAGGAACGACCACACTTCCAGGACTAATTCCCGGTATAGACGATTCCAACGGTACGCATGAAACCTGAGAAGTCGCGCAGCAAATTCGTCTGGAAGTAGACAATCAGCAGACGTATGAAAGGCTAGGATTAGTAAAGAGCCCACCAGAATGGTTTGACGCAAAGATTAAGGTGAGCGCATGGTCATCTTCAGGAACCGGTAAGGGGACGCTGCTGGGATCTGGAGACACTGGTCCGGCAGGACCAGAACCAGGACCCGAAGACGGACCAGAGTCACCAGACTGAGGCGGACCAGACTGAGGCGGACCAGACTGAGGCGGACCAGACTGAGACGGACCAGAACCAGAACCAGAACCAGAACCAGAACCAGAACCAGAACCAGGGCCCGAAGACGGACCAGACTGAGATGGACCGGAATGATGATCAAAAGATTGACCAAAAGCTGGGCCAGAAGGCGGACCAAAAGCGGAAAGCGGTGGAAAAGCGGGAGGTGTTGGAAAGGAGTCCCACTGGCATCCTAGCCAGTTGTAGGGCAACTCAGAGGGGTTGTTTTGACCAGTGCCGGGTGACCAAAACACCGGCGGGGGAGTAGGATGGACTAGGTAGTCCGGCTGTAGCGCATCATCCGGATTATTTAGCTCCGTCCATAGCACCGACTGCATCACTGTCGCGTTAGCATGGTCACGGTGGAGTGTATCCTCGAGCGCATCCGATTCAGCAGGTGTGTCGCCATCACGGCCAGCGAGGCCAGGGAAGCCGAACTGAGCCCAGAAGTCGGTTGGATCCATGTCGCCGGTGAACGAAGGAGTGCTCCCTGTAATTAAATAATGCTCTGATATGCAGTTAGACGGCCTGTACCGATGCATGAAAATTGGGGCCCAAGACAATAAAACGTGGCCTCGAGGGAAAAAACGTCATAATGTATTGCCCTATCGTGCAATCTATGCCTAAAGGACGGTAAGCTTGTGGTATATCGGGAACGATCCGTGCATGTCAATAAAATATACTGGAGCAATGGGGCTAACGAACCTTCATGTCCAAATCACGGCGAACACTTGATATGATCAGGTGCCTCGCCGCTTGACTCAATGGATGTATGTAAACGGCAAGGTGCCGTAGTACCGTTGCTTCTCGGCCCATTGAGTTGGCTCGGGACCTGTGCCATATCGGGAAGAATCTGGCGTGGTTGGTGCTCGGGATACCAGCCGAGATTCGTGCAGGCATCAATCAGATCTAGAGTATATCGGGAAGAATCTGTGCTTGACAGCTCTGGCTTAATAAACGACTTACCGTATTGGTATACAACTTGCAGACACATTATTCTGGGTCGGCGTGCTGTGTGAGTATTATGTCAGTCTGCCTACCCGCCGTGTTTGTATCCGCCGAGCTTTTGTTTTATTACTTAAATGACTCCAAAGTTCCCAGTTACTGGACACTCCGGGACTCTTGTAAATAATGGGCCTGCTTCCTCTGCATCCGAGTCTGGCTACTAGTATGTCCGCCCCGCAGCCCATGCATCTTCGGCCCGGCGCCGGGTGGGGGGGTCCGCTGCCAATGCGACCTTTCATTCAGGATTGCGGCGCACTCAGTGGTGGATATCGCCACGACCATAGCGCATATTCTAGCATCCTTGCTGATGTTGCCGCCCATGAGGCGTTCTATGAATCGGTGCGACAATTTTTTCCCACATCAGGAAATTGGGGAGAAGATGATATGTCCAGATACATATTACAATTGAATTCCAGCAGGATAGAACATTATAATAGTTGATCAGTAATTATATGTTTGTCTTCATTTAGTACATAGAGTGATACTGAGATGCCTGGGTATGCCTTGATGATGGCATCCAGATCAGCCATGGGGGACATGGTAGATATTGATCATTGAGGTGCATTGTACCTTCATAATGTCAATATATTGATCAAAACATATATTTGTGATAATATCAGGCCAGACTCTGAGCAATAATTATAATCCAAACATCATTATGAACCTATAGTGACACTGGAATGCCTAAAGGATATCTGGTTGACAATTTTAGAACCATTCTGGAAGGACATGGCAAAAATTTGTCATTGGGCTGCCATTTACCTTACTAATGTCATTATATTGATCAGAACATATATTTGTGATAATAAATCCAAACATCATTAGTAATAGCCTGCAGTGATACTGGAATGCCTACCAATAAAAATGAGAGATGATGATATTTTCCCTCTAATAATTTGAACATGTCTCCATTCACAGACTCATATTCCATATAAACAGAGACACCAAAATAGGTCAAATTACTAGCTTATGTTTTGTATTATGTACAGTCCAAAAAATAAGTAAAACCACAACTACACTGCATCTAAAATTCATATCCATCAAGAGCACCCTGGTCTAAATCATCCCACCCATCCAAATCAGCATAATCATCTAAGACTGACTCAGAATCAATTTCTGAGTCAGATCCAATTGGGCTTGGCGGCTCAAACTCTAGCTCACTGAGCAACTCATCATCATGTTCCAAGTCATCAAACTCCTTGGCAACATGGTCAGAGTTCAAGTCACCATTGCTTGAAGGTGATTGTGGAGCAGAATGAAGCACTGAGTCTGAATTGATCAGAGTCATTGGTGTTGCATGTGAATATGCATGTCCAATGCCAAGTCCCCAGTAGTAACGCATGACCATATCACGATCAGCAAAACTAGGAAGTTAGGAGATTAGTCAGTGTGAAGAAACTCAAAGTCAGACCCACCGATTGATATAATAGAACTTCCAATCATTTCCATCACTAGCATTGCGAGACATTGAAACCCCATCAGGGTGAAGCAAGCCATCAGCAAAAGAAGGAATGATGTGGGAAGCTCGCAGCACATCAGCAGGATCCACGAATCCGAATGCATCCTCATTTGCCATGGGCAAAAACCGGACAGTATCAAGACGGCAGTGGTCCCATCCTACAGCTGTGGAAAGGTTTTGCACAACTTCAAACCATCTTACCCACAAAAACTCAATCCGACGTGAACGGAAGTCCTTCGCCCCAACTCCAGAGTACATGATGTTGGCATGGAAGACGCCTAGGACTCGTGCATAGCTATATGGGTGGTTGTCACCATCCGAACCCGACAGAAGCATGACATCCCGATGATCAGTGCCAGGATTAATGGTATCAAAATCCCGTTGAAGATCATAGGTCGTATAGTTGATACGAAGCAACCGGTGACGAAAGATTTTGTTTCCATTGAACAGCACGTGGTTGAGCTGGGATATATGAAGGAGATTTTCTGCCGAAAGTTCGAGATCAGTAACAGTGTCGAGTACTATAGAATCTTCATGAATGGCTGCAATACGCGGGAGAATGTGAGCCTTTAGCTTCGAGACGAAATTCTATGCAAAGTTTCCTATAAGTTGAGCAGTCAAACATGAAGAACTAGTACCGAAACTAACTCTAGCTGCCGGGTCCTCGATGTTAGCTTGTACAAATCTCGTCAGGTCTTCAGGAAAATTTTGAGAAAGGCCGATGACATGGTGTTCATCCGGTTTGTTTGCCACAGGATCGGTAAGGTTGAGTACATCACATTTCATGCGAATAGAGCGGATGCGAGCTTGTCGCCACTCTATGGCAGCCAGCTGTGGTACATAAGCTCTTCGGCTGGTTCTGGAGAACCGACCCTTGCTCGTTCGGTGCTCGAGTTCTCCCTGTGTGAAGATTCGTATGGGTACTACTAATAGTAAGAAAATATAGTACGCACGGACTGAGTAGAATACGAATCCGTCGTTCCGAACATACGAATTTGCGACGGGTAGTCTGCCAGGGCATGAAGCTTGTATGTTTGGAGGTTAAATGTTTTGGCTTGTCGAGCAAGCACCCGCGATGGAGGTAGGTTCGATTTGTTATTCCGGTTTTGCTGCGTTTGACGTCGCTGTCGAGCTTCCGCTTCGCGAGGTAATTCTTTTGCTGCAAAGCTAGAACAAATGTCGGACGCAAAATTGCGAATACGATTACCAAGGTCCTTCGTCACCGTCTCTAAAACATGGAGTGTTTCGTCAGTATGCAGACGTAGCTTGGCAAGACCATGCCAGTGACAGAGGACGAATAATAGTTGCAGCACATCCATGTTGTGAGCATCCGGTAGTAAGCCCGCAAATACTGGAATCGAACACTGTAATCGCATCAGCAAGGCAGAAATGACAGCACATACAACTAAGTAGTACCTGTAATACATCTTCAAAATCTCTTGCAGCGAACCTTTTCATTTCTGAGACGTTCTTACGGAATCGCCGAATGGTATCACGACCAAAGGTTGGTACTTGACGAAAACTTTCCATAAAGTATGGTAAGTATTATAGAACCTCAAGAAAAATTCAGGGACTCACCGGCGATCAAGTTCGTCCAGCAAACCTCCCTTCAGACTATCTGCCATGCGAAGTAAGTGTGTAAAAATGGCCTTCCAGACGCCGAGCTCGAATTCGTGTAGTAGGTCAACAACGAGCATGAGGAAAAAGTCAAAGCCCATTCGACTGAGTCTTTCCGAAAACGCGTTCTAGACGACGAAGGTATGTGATCGACTCTGTCTCCAAACCTCAGGGTACGCACCACAGTTGGTACCAAAGATTCCGGCTTGAGCAACAATTCCACCTGAGGTGTATTGACGACAAAGTGTTGCTCGTAGATTACCTTCCGTGCAGAGGAGATCTTGGCACGTCTGTCCGTCGAGTCATGCCGAGATAATGATTCCCGTTGGAACATGTCTTCCTCGGTAGCCATGTTCTGCAAATCTGCCTTAGGGATCAGGCATCGCGGGCATGGACATCCGCCAAGGTTGCGAATCGTGGCTATGAGTACCCTGTAGGTGAGATGACTCAGTGATGAGCTGATCGAAATACGTGCGACATACTTTTCCGGGTAGTCAGCAGAATAGGTAAAGATTCGAGGGAATAATCGTCTTTTAATAGCATCCCCACACATGAATGGCATACCATGCTCATACGCTTGCAAGAATTCATCGTCCAAGAGATCTTTCCATTGCGTGTGGAATAGTTCTCGGTGGCAATGAGTGAAAAGATTGGTGCCAGGGAGTTTGTCTCCTCCCGAATGGTCCATTACAAAGTCCTTGAATTCGTCAGGTAACTATGGCAGGATAACGATAAGTTACAATCTCCACAAACTATGAGCACTTACTGTCTGAAAATATGCCGCATGTGTGCAAAGATTTGCGCTTGGATTGCATCGCTGATATTTCGACTCGTTCCCAAAGTAGACATACAGGGGCCATAGTTTGGCATCACCAAAAGTGGTCAGCTGGGTGGAATCGGACCAAAACATTAGTGCCACAATGCGTCGAGGTAGGGTACAGCTGCTCGGGAGATCCGGAGGCGTGTCCTGTAATTGACGGTGCGCTGCAACGAACGCTTGAGAAGAGAATAGTTCGCCATACACGCCGATATCATCGACCATGTGTGAACGCTTCCAACGCAGGCAGTAGGGTTCAAAACGAAAGGATTTGCAGCGTGAAGGGTCGGAGAGTTTATCACGGATTATGGACAGTAGAGACCGGCGATAGAAGGTAGAGATGGCGTAGTCTCTTGGACCCAGATGCAAGGATTGGCGAGAAAATGGGACGGAGATGGTGATAGTCCGCTGCCTCCAACCATCTTCTTCCGGCAACCAGTCTTCGGAATCTACTTGAGTCGAGGGAAGCACGCCAGATGTACCAGAATTTCCGGAGTAGCCCAGTTCACGGTCAATCGCAGTCCAGTTAGTACGACGCAAGTCCGCTGACCGGAAGTCCGCACTGCCGATAATCTCGATGAGGCTTTGAAAGTCTTTCTTGGATTTTTGAATGCCCTGGTTCCAGTACCAATCGCCGATCCGGAACGAATTCTCATTCGGATATGGATGAAAGAGATTGCCAAGATGGCCTGGTGGGGACGTAATAGGATCAACTCCGACGCCTGGATGTGGGTCACCCCCACTCTGGTCTTCGGGATCATTGTCAGGAAGAGAACCCTCGTTGTATAGGCGAAACAAGCCAAAAGAATTGATTTGAGTAGCCACCACAGCCTGAGCACGTTGATCCTTTGAGGAGGGTTCGACGAGCTGAGGAATTGAACCAGATGTTGCCAATGAGGGTAACTGATCTAGAGGGATGGCTGAGGAAAAGGCCTGAGGGTCACGGTTCGAAGAGGAGATCGTATTTGATTCGCCTGCTCGGAGCCACAGGATCTCGTGGAGGTAATGGCAATGGGGGTTCCGGAAGCACATCCCGAAAACGCTTTGGAGGCTGACGGTTGACTCGTCGACTCCTACGCATAGAAAGTGGTAACGTGTAACCATCTCCATTCTATAGGATGTTAGACGAGTATATTAAGCATGCAGAAAGGCAATACCTGATTCAGCGCTGAAGTGGAAGCCTCGCACTGACCCTGAACTGCGACCTGGGTAGGCTGCGTTGCAGCCACTGATTCGTTTGGCAAGTCTGAACATACGTGAGCCGCCGTCAGCGCCTGAGATCATGAATGGCTCACCCTCGAAAACTTCAAGTCGAGCCGGGGTGGAGGGACAAGAAAATTCCCCCACCGGGTCATTACCCTGAACACGGCGCTTCTTGGCGTGATAAGATTCTTGCGCGTGACTGAGAACACTTGCCAAACGTTTCTTGCCTTGCTGACAATTTTTCTTGTGTCTGGTGAAAGCTCCGGCATTGTCGAAGTGACGACCACAAATGCACGTTTGACTGGAACTCAAACTCGTTGAAAACATCGACGAGCGAAAGCAGGCTGCGTTGTCAATGGGTAAGTGTTGGGTATAGTCAGGGAAAAAGATACTACACACCGTCGGTTATAGGAAGGCAGGAAGCAGTATTCGGAATTAAACGCGGCGAGTGGTAGGATGGAGAGATTGGAGAATGTGGTAGTGACGGGCCTAAAGTGTCTCGACTAGAAGCTACAAGTTAGATAGCATAGCCTGGATGAAAGAGTTAATATACGCACGATTCGATACTGATTGCGGCGATGGTACGAGGTGGTGACGGGGCGACAAAGGAGGCAGTGAACAGAAGAGCTGGCGAAAGGGGAAGGGAGAAACGGCAGACCCTCCAGGAGTCTTCAACCTCACTGACGCTAGATACGATGTAGCGACGGGGCGACTCGATGGACACAAAGTCCAGGAGAGTTCTCGGATCGATGCGAAGTCAGACCACGAGGGGCGAGGGGCGCGAAGCAGAGATTGGAGAATGTAAAACCAGGTAGTGACCGGCCTAAAGTGTCTCGAATAGATGCTACAAGTTAGATAACAGAACCTGGATGAAAGAGTTAACAGACGCACGATTTGATAATACTGATTGCGACGATGATACGAGGTGGTGATGGGGCGATAAAGGAGGCAGAGAACAGAAGAGCTGGCGAAAGGGGAAGGGAGAAACGGCAGACCCTCCAGGAGTCTTTAACCCCACTGACGCTCGATACGAGGTGGCGACGGGGCGACTCGATGGACACGAAGTCCAGGAGAGTTCTCGGGTCGACGCGAAGTCAGACCACGAGAGGAGTGAGGGGCGCGAAGCCACCTCAAGGGGGAGGAGATCCGGTCCCGAGAACGGTCCACGTGCTCGCTGTTGAGCGAGGTCACCCATCGTGCTCGCTGTTGAACGAGGTCACGAGAAACTAGTCTTCGTTGTGGCTAAAATTAACTTACCTAATCCCGAGTCCGTACCGCCCTCATCGCGACTCGGTCACTGCCGAGCGGACCCTGAACTCTGCCCGGCGTAAGTGGGGTGGAGGGATTGTCCACTGAGTGATTGTGATTAGGTAAGTTTGATTTCCCGATTACTTTACTTAATGGTAAAGTACCCTGTCCCACCACAGCCACCACCACAACTTCTTTTCTTTCGATCTTCTATCCTAACTTCACACCTCTCGTCAAGCCTCTCGTAAACCTCATTCAACAGCGATCAAGTTGACGCGCATCGGTGACCTCGCTCAACAGCGAGCACGTGGACCATTCTCGGGACCGGATCTCCTCCCCCTTGAGGTGGCTTCGCGCCCCTCGCCCCTCTCCGTGGTCTGACTTCGCGTCGACCCGAGAACTCTCCTGGACTTCGTGTCCATCGAGTCGCCCCGTCACCACCTCGTACCACCTTCACCAATCTCACCGTCCCTTCCACCGGCCGCGTTTCCCAATTTTCTCGACTTACTACTATACTGAACGGTGTGTAACTACTTGCTCACTCAGTCCCGCCCCACTAACGGTTCTGATCCCCAGATCACACTGATGGCCACCGCTCTGATGCGTTATACGGCGCAAGATCGTCCTGACGACCGTAAGAATCCGTTACGTTTTAATATTAATATTGTTACTAACGACGTGGACGATAGCCGCTCTGACTTGTATGGACGCGCTGGCAATAGCATGTACTAGCGATGGTGTCCAAATCATTTCGACGCCGAACATGACGTTCGTACCAGAGCCACACCTTGGCGTAGAGGAACTCCGCATCCGTGCTGATGGTCGCTTGGGGCCAGCGGATTGTTTCCAGTGGCCGCAACTGTACTGCAAGGAGTACGAGTATGCCGAAGTTTGCATCCGCCGCAAAGAATTCCACGCGTTGCCCGACCCTCTTGGCTGGGCATGGTACACTCCCTCACTGGCAGATTTCGAGGAGTGCAGCACGGCACAAGGAAGGGGCAAGCTCGTCGCATCCAAGGCAGCTGGCGTTGCGTCTCTCTACGCGTTGGCTGCGAAGCGCTACGATCCCTGGAAGTCTAAACGAGGCGAGAAGAAAGATATAGCATCTAAGTGGATCCAAGACCTCAAGCATACACTCGACCTCCTCTCCAACCAGTTCCTTTTTTTCCGGGACATCATCGTATTGGTCGCACAAGCTCAACGTTCCCTCATCGACATCTACGGGGCCGCTTTCCTCGATTTCGTCGAAGTCGTCAATCCTCTCCGTGGTTATCCCTCCGCTGTCGCACCACCGGTTCGCAATGACTGGATGGGTGGTTTCACCACAGAGTCATCCGTCTGCAACGAGCTCTTCTCAGCGGGTGTTCCTGTCTGGCTCGTTAGAGCCGATCACTCCATTACCCCCCGGACAATCATCAAGACCCCCATCCGATTTACTTTCCCCGATGGCATCATGCGGGCACTCTATTCCGAGAGGGGAAGGATTATTCCGAACCCTCCATTGTTGCATTCGGGTTCTGGAGGCCTCGCGCGCCATTTCAATTCCCGTCGACTATACTCCCCGGATTTGACATCGCCGGGTCCGATGCCGCCCTCCCAGGTGAAATCTCAAGTCGGAAAAGCGCCGACACACATTCAGACGAAGAAGAAGGCGAAGACGGCGCAGGCGAACATCTCCCGCCCTGGTATGTTTGTGATATTATTAATTAACGGCTCCATCAGCTCACTGATTGCCAGGTGGAAATCGTCCCCGCGACAAATGGGAAGATCCGGCTGTTGCTGAAATACCAGAACAGCTGAACATGTGGCAAACTGCCATGCAACGAACCGCCAGAGAACCCAAACCAGCTGCCGTGAGCGATGTCGATAATGGGTACCGCGTCCCAGAGCCCGCTCTGCTCATCGCACCCCAAAACGTAGAGAGGCGTCAAACATACCTGACAAACTGGCTGTCCATACGACACGCCTGGTTGACACGCATCCACGATGACCCGCCTCGACGTTTCCCCTCCCCGCAAATGTGGCGAGACTTCCTAGGCCGGAGCTCTTCTACACGGTCAGTCAGTACGGGCGGCGTTGAAACCCAAGCACAAGCCACTAAAAAGGCAGGACTGGAAGTGTTTGGTGAATGCACCATGCTGACTTTGGGATCGGAATGGGGTCCCAAGGACAAGGTAACCTGGCGGGAGGAACATCAGCAAACCAGCATTTCGCCGACAGAGTGGCAGCAAGTGACAGAAAGTGACAGAAAGTGACAGTGACTGACAGTGACTGACAGAGTCTGACAGTGTGACAGAGTGACAGGGGTACAGAGTTTGACAGTGTGACAGAGGTTGACAGTGTGACAGGGGGTGACAGATAGTGACAGATAGTGACAGATGTACACAGCCACCTACATAATAACCAGGCACACTAACCAGAACTAACAAAGCAGGAATCTTATGTCTTTGCCAATATTCCTAACCCAGCCTAATATTGTGTTGCCTCCTAACCAGGATTAACTATTGATTTGTCTAATACTAACACCAATATCCCTAACCCAGCCTAACATTGTGTTGCCTCCTAACCTAGACTAACTTTTGATTTGCCTGATACTAACGCCAATATTCCTAACCCAGCCTAACATGGTGTTGCCTCCTAACCTGGACTAACCAATATTTACCTCCTAACACAGACTAAGAATGATCACCCATTTTTTCTGATTTTTCCCACTGCTAATTTCTCAGTTACTTCTAATCCTGGCTTTGCCATTATTCCTAACCAAGACTAACATTGTTTCACCTCCTAACCTGTACTAACCAAAGATTATCGCCTAACCCAGACTAAAAAGATATTCCCATGATTGACCTCCATGATTGCTGATTTTCCCTGATTTTTCCCACCGCTTTTTGACTTCATAGAGGTCAATTTATGTTTTATCGACACATAGGTCGAAATTGGTTATATCTCAGCTGCCTGTGATCAGAATTGCGCAATCACTAGCTCAGATTCAAGCCAACAATCCATGCTACATATTGTTTAGTGGTCTCGAACCGCGGATCTGCCGGGATCAGATGTGATAGCTACACCATCTCAATGACAATTTCGTCGAAAATGACATCTGACACTACATCAGTTATATCTCGGCTGCCTGTGATCAGAATCATGTAATCCGTGGATCAAATGAAAGGTAATCGTCCACACTACCCCGATACAGCCACTGCTAAGCGCATAATTCCCACAGTATAAAGTTGCGGATCAGTTTCTTGGTTAGTGTCTGGTTAATGTTTGGTTATTGCCTGGTTAGGATCCTGCTTTGTTAGTTCTGGTTAGTGTGCCTGGACAAGCTTTGTTAGTGTCTGGTTTAACAGGGGGGGTCATGCCTGGTTATATCTGGTTAGTGTGCCTTGTCATGCTTAGTTAGTGTCTGGTTAGGATTCCTGCTTTGTTATGCCTGGTTAGGATTCCTGCTTTGTTATGTCTGGTTAGTGTGCCTGGTCATACTTGGTTAGTATCTGGTTAGGATTCCTGCTTTGTTATGTCTGGTTAGTGTGCCTGGTCATGATTGGTTAGTATCTGGTTAGGATTCATGCTTTGTTATGTCTGGTTAGTGTGCTTGGTCATGCATGGTTAGTGTCTGGTTAGTGTGCCTGGTCATGTTGTAGCAAAAGTGTAGCAATGTGTCAAGCAATGTAGCAGAAAGACTTAGCAGAATTTGTGTTGTGTTCCTGAGAATTACTTGCCTCATTTGTGTTGTGTTGTAAAATTTCGAACTCAGCAGCCACCAGGTATATAAACCCAGCACTCTTCAATTTTAATTCCCACACTCTTTCTTCCCTCAACCACCACCATCCCTCTTCACCACCACAACACTTCAACACCACACCACACACCACACACCACACACCACTCATCACCTACCACATATCACAAAGTAAGTGTGACTCAGTGTCATGTAACTTATCATTCCTATTAACTTTTTTTGCTTTGTTATTATAGACACTATTGATGGTTGATGGTTATGGTGAGTGTGTTTCAATGTATATTTGACTTGTCACTAACTTAGTCTTTCTTAGTTATGTGTAGATATGAGATGATGGTGAGTCTATGGTCATCATATATCAGTAGTATTATCTAGT
>JBBPNG010000779.1:0-16207 GCA_038091095.1 Leccinum incarnatum
CGCACAAACCTTGATCTTCGAGTCTCCCAACAATGACTCAGATGTATATACTAGTAGTACCTAATACATTGCCATTGCCATATGTACCGATAATGTGATATCCATCGCGCGCATCCTGGTCTAAATCGCGTACGTCCGGGTATATATCACGCAGCCACGTCTTAATCGCGCACGTCCGGATGTGTATCGCGCAGCCACGTCTAAAACGCGCGGGAATTATTTGGGGTTTGCAGCGTCATCCTCTGTTAGTGTCATCCACATGGAAACTTACGCTGCGTAATGATATTAGGCAAAGCTTCTTTTCGATTCCCACGGCCACTAGGTGGGCTTCTCTGGCACGGTACCTGACACCATTTCCCTGATCGTTCAACAATCATCAACGCGCTTCCCCACCATCCGCTGCAGGCCATCCGCTCCCTATCGTGAAGCATACCGCCTATCCCTCAACATATTTCCATACTCAAACGAGACGATGACAGAACGAGACGACAGGGAGACGACACCAACGACTGAGTAACCATCGTCCTCGTTCTCGTTCTGACCATCCTCACCCTCGAGATGACGCGCGGCGCAACGACGAACGATGTGACGTTACAGCGCGACGCGACCACTGGTGAGACGGTATACCACGACATGACGACGGGACGGGACGGAAACAACGCGAACGTCGCTCTTGCACGCCCTCCCTCGTCTGCAGGGTGATGCGACAATCAAAGGTGAGACTACATAGAAAAGTGATTTCGTGATTGCCTTTCTAGCTGCGTTGCTGTCACTCATTCTTTTCCCAGTCGGAAGGCAGGGAGACGAGGGGTGTGGAGAATGTCAGCGAACACAAGCAAGTGGGACTGCGTGAAATCTCAGACGATGAGCGTGGGGAGGAAGAGCAGGACGAAGAAGACGAAGAGGAGGAAGACGGAGACGGAGACGAAGACGAAGAAAAGGAGGAGGAAGACGAGGAAGACGAAGATGAGGACGAGGAGGAGGAAGAGGAAGAGGACGACAACGACAACGACAACGACAACGACAACGAACCACCTACAAAAGCACGACTACCCCATACCGATGTCGGAACCACGCTCTTCATTCGTAATCTTCCTTTCACGGCTATGGAAGATGAAGTACGAACTTTGCATGCTTTCACTTTTTGCTCTATGAAGTTTACCACCGTGACAGATTCCGTGCATTCGGCCCACTTCCGTATGCCCGCCTTACATTCGATCCCAAAACCGACCGTCCCCGGGGAACTGGATTCGCCTGTTTTTGGAACCAGGAAGACGCGGACAGTGTTATCGAGCAAAGCGACATGTTGCGCGCAGAGACCATGGGTACCGACACGCAGGTAGACACGTCTACCTAGAATTCCGGGATGCAGATTTAATTTCAAGCCGACAGCTTCCCAAAAACCCATTTTCGCTTCCTTCCCTCCTCCCGTCCGCCGGAGTAGCGAAAAATCGCTGCACGGTCGGACACTCGACGTTGTCCGCGCAGTCACCCGAGAACAAGCTACAAAACTTGAAGAAGATGGCGAGAGGAGACGACAAAAGGCAGACAAACGAAATCTATACCTCTTACGCGAAGGAGGCAAGTCATCAACCCCGCCTTCCCAGCTAAATTTAAGCTGAAGACATCATCCTAGTGATTTTTCCCAACATCCCTGCAGCGCAGACGATTCCCCAGGTCGAGCTAGAGAAACGCACGAACCCGTTCAACGCGCGTCGGGCGATGTTCCGCAGTAATCCGTTTCTCTAAGTCTCCAAGACACGGCTCAGTATACGCCAAATGCCAATATTCGCCACCGAACGTATCCTTAAGCGACTAGCGATCCATAGCGTTGAGGATGTTCAATGCGGAGGTCAAGCAAGGCACCCGGGAAGGTCTCAGCGCCGATGAGCTTGCAGAGCCTGCTGAAATTGACCAACAAGACGAGGACGCTGTCAAAGCAGAGCATGGCACCAAGTCGAAGCATTGCAAGCCACCTTCGCGGGTCAAGCAGGTAAAGATCGTACGCCAGCCGGACCGTGTGGACCCTGTCACTGGGAAGGCGCGCAGTCGAGGTTACGGCTTCATCGAGATGCTCACGCATGCTGATGTGCTGCGTGTACTACGGTGGGCTAACAATAACACGGACGTCGGTGCGCTTTTCAAGGAATGGTGGAAGGAGAAGCCCGTTGATCTCGCTACAAAGGGGCAAGGCAAAGGGAGCCCGGACGAGGCTAGAATAGCGACGAGATAAAAACCCCGTCGGTGTCTGGCAGAGCGACCCTGATCGTGGAGTTTTCGGTTAAGAACATCCAGGTGGTACGACGCCGAACGGCGCAAAAGCAGAAACCGGCGAGTCATGCGCTCGTGAGGAGTGGAGGTCACGTTCCGCAGTCTCAATTACATCATGCCCGGAAGCCTGCTCCGAGTTGTCAACTTGCTTTTCAATGCGGACTTGACATATTTCATCCTTGACCCGATTCCCGATATTCACAACCTGCAGTCCTACGTGCTCTACTCAAAGTTCGTGTACAACATCTTCGATGCACACCGCGTTTCCGTGCCGTCACGTCCAACCATCTAAGTTCTGCCACCGCCCCAGCGATGCAACTCCTCAAGGTCATGCTCGGCGCCAATTCAGATCACATCAGTCTCTTTCCTCTCCTCGACGACCCTCCTAGAGAGGAGGATTTCCAGCTTGACGACGCCTGGAATGGAGTCAGTGTCACAATGCGCGAAGCTCACTTGCTGGCCGCCAACCACAATTGTCGTTCAAGGGCTGTACAGCCTGTGCAGGTGATTCATTGCTGCGAGACTTCACACGAACGTTTTCGGTCGCTCATGTCGTGTTATAGGAATAAAGCTCCTCAGTGGGCTTCCAGTCAGGAGCCAGTTGTTTACCTTGCGTACAGCCTGACATACGGAGGAAGTCACATTAACTGTGGATGATGCGGAGTGATGTCATGCTGCCTGGTAGCGGTGTCGAAGCTGGAAGAGACCAAATGACGAGTGTTTCAAGTTTGTCGTCCGATCCGCTTGCTATTCTCGTCGAGTCAGCGGAGATATCGGATCACGGCGTTCACCGCTCGGTCATTGTGCGTGTCGGAACACTCGCGTCTTTTCGCGGCTCTTAGCGTTCCACACGATCACTTGGCCGTTCAACGTCCCAGCGACGATCCACTTCCCGTCCGGTGATATTGCAGCGTCTCCAATGGCAGTTTTGGCGTCCATCAGTTTCCCCACCTCCTCACCATCCGCCACTCTCCATAAGATGACAAACGAAGATGTTACACTGTAGCATTGTCGTGCGATGACAGGTTGATCGCAACTTCCGGAAATTCGTCGATCTCCTTCAGGGACGTTCAAGCTCACAAGAAGCTTGATGCCATCGAACACAGCTTCAGCCCCACTGCACCCATAGCCATCTCGCCTAACTACGACATCGCGGTCGCTTCAGACAACAAAATTCTCTCTCAGCGTCTTCCGAATCTCCCCGCCCGTGAGTTTCAAAATTTGCATGACATCACGTTCTGATTACAGATTACATGTCCCCGAATCTAGGACCTAGGGACAACAGAGACATGGTGAAGGTCCTAAACGAGGAGATTGAACGTCAGGGTGTGTTTAGTGTACCCTTCGTTCATTCTCGTTCACGTCATGTTGACCACCGCATCTCGGCTCTGGCGAATCCAGGGAGTGTTGCTCAGGGTCTTCGTGATGAAGTTCCTCGGTCCAAGGATGACAACAGCAAGCTCGAGCAGGCAATACTGCTCGAGAAGGAACTCTCAGGTACGCTTTGTTCATTCTCGATTATGCCGTGTCGATGACCACATTTCGACTCTGGCGGGTCTAGAGGAAGCCGCTCAGAAACCTCGGGACAAGGTTGCTCGGTTTAAGGACGATAAAAGCAAGCTCGAGCAGGTACTACAGTCCGAGAAAGAACGTCCGGGTGCGCTTTGTCCATTCTGATTCACGCCTCGTTAATAACGGTGTCTCGGCTCTGGAAAATCAAGAGAAAGTTGCGCAAGAGCTTCGTGATGAGATCGCTTAGTCCAAAAGCAACAAAACTAAACTCGTTCAGATGTTGCAGTCTGAGTAGGAATACTTAGGTCTGCTTTGTCCGTTCTCATTCACGCCGTGTTGATAACCACATCTCGGGTTACCTGGCACATCTAGAGAGAGTTGTTCGTGAACTTCGCAATGACGTTGCTCGGGTTAAGGATGACAGGAAAGAACTCGAGCGGGCGATGGAGTCCGAGAAATAATCTTCAGGTTCGTTGTGTTGATTCTTATTCGTGCTTCGTTAATAACTGTGTCTCGGGATTGGTGTATCTAGAGAAAGTTGCACGAGAACTTCGTGGCGAGGTTACTCAAATCAAGGACGACAAGAAGAAACTTGAGCGGACAATGGAGACCGAGAAGAAACACTCAGGTTTGTTGTGTTGATTCTGATTCGTGCCTCGTCAATAACTGAGTCTCGGGACCGGTGTATCTAGACTCTAGAGAAAGTCACACAGAACTTCGTGATGACGTTGCTCGAGTCAAGGATGACAAGAAGAAACTCGAACGGACGACGGAGACTGAGAAGGAACGCTCAGGTACGCGACTCTGCCCATTCTCATTCGTGCTTATTAATCACTGCGTCTCTGACTCGGTGGATCTAGAGAAAGTTGCAAAGGAACTTCACGAGACTTCTCAGGTCAAGGAGGACAAGAAGAAATTTGAGCGGACGGTGGAGACCGAGAAGGAACGCTCAGGTACGCTCTGCCCATTTTCATTCATGCTTCGTCAATAACTGAGTCTCGGGAACGGTGCATCTAGAGAAAGTCGCACAGGAACTTCGTGACGAGGTTGCTCGAGTCAAGGATGACAAGAAGAAACTCGAGCGAACGATGGAGACGGAGAAGGAACGCTCAGGTACATGGCTCTGCCCATGCTCATTCGTGCCTTATTAATCACTGCGTCTCTGGCCCGGTGGATCTAGAGAAAGTTGCCAAGGAACTTCATGACGAGGTCGCTCAGGTCAAGGACGACAAGAAGAAACTCGAGGAGAAGGTGGAGACCGAGAAAGAACGCTTGGGTACGCAGCTCTGCCCATTCTCATTCGTGCCTTATTCAAGTTAATCGTTGCGTCTCTGGCCCGGTGGATCTAGAGAACGTTGCAAAGGAACTTCATGCCGAGGTTGATCGGTTCAAGGCTAAAAATCACTTGCTCGAGGAAACGAACCGTTCGCTTCGTGCACATATTGAAAGCTCGAGTATGTTCTCGCTACTTTTATCCCTACTTTATTGACGGTTGCCTCTGAACTCCCAGACTATCCATCAGAAGAGTCCGCTGTCCAGACTGACGTTGAAGCGCAGGAGTTGCCCCTCCACAATCAGTGTCGGCGAGCAGCCGAGAGAAGCTTAGACTATCAGGCTTCTGGCCGTCAAATGTCACTCGAGGAAGACCTTCAGTGGCTGTTTGGGCTTTCGATGATGTCGCGGTACCCGTCACTTATTCCGGGATCAATCTGGCGATTGTTCGTCTCCTGGAGCATATCCTGACACGTCCAGATAATCTGACAATTCTGTCATGGACTGGAACCTCCGGTAGCCATCACAGTTATCTCCCTGCCGATCTCACCGTTTATGGCGAAATCCCGCCGCCACATTTCCCGGAACTGATCGATAGCACTGAAATGGATAACGTGGTTAAATCATTGAACCACTCGACCCCTCCATCACTGTTTCGCTACACGATCGACTCAAATACCGGGCACCGCTTTCGCTTGTTGGCAATCGGCTGCGCCTCCCAGGCATCGTTTCTCTACTCATTAATGTTCAGCGTCTTCCGGAGCAGGATTCCGACCCCTCCAAGGTTGTTTATCGTGCCATGTCACCGGTGCTCGGTGATGTAAAGATCAAAACCACGAATCACTTGATCGGCATGAAAGGTTTACACCTCATTTACCTATGGATCACTCCTCTTCTCGAGCAGGATTCCTCGCATGATTCCTAACTTGATTTAGTGACACGTGCGCAGCGACTGGCCGTCCGGCTCAGGCAGCCGTTTAGGCCGCTGCTGCTTGCCCGAGTATCGGGTGCGCAGTACCGACGCATGGCGGCGGATTGTTTGATTATGGTTCAGATGCGCGAAGAGATGGGGCTGAATAAGTTGATGGAAAGTGTTCGGACCGCAGAAGTGCTGTAGTCCGGACGCTATGCCGATCGAGTCTATGAGGCTGCAGGGGGTATTGTACAGGTTTCGGTTCATCTGCACAGTGCACGGTCGACTCGCGCGTGCCAATAGCCTCAGAAGATGCATCCCCAGGGTCCCCAGACGTCTCCAGAAGGAGATCATGAAGGGTCTCGGGAAGTCTTTACACGGTCAATGAAGAGCTGTAGGCATGTGGCTCCAGTTGCTCGAGGTTTAGAAGTTGGTGATGGAGTTGGCAAACTGGCCACAAGGGCTGAGTTTTTGCCGCAGGAGAAAGTTAGTAACTGTTCTTCTGTTTTTGTTGTTTCTTCTATCGATTTTCACGTCACTAATTTTGAGCGGACAGTGAAAGAATATCCGGTTTGGTCCTGATCAAGAGAGATTGCAAGCCTTCCAAGGCAGGTTAGGGAGCGTAATAGACCAGGAAGTGATCCCGACTCTGGCTGGGTCCTACAAACACTTTTATGATGTCATGAACACGATCCATCTCGCCAAGCAGCCTAGGGACGGGAAAGGGATTTTGGTGTCTCAACGCGAATGTTTTCTGAGCACTGTATTATGTATGCTCTCTCACACCTTTGACACAGCTCAACACCATTTAATGCAGGCAGATGATGCGGGCAGCCATTATATTATTTTATTGCTCTCGGAGTGGATTGAATCAAGCAACATATTTCATAGCGTGGAGATCGAATAGATTAAAGCGACGTGGGCGATATGACCCATAATATGTGATCTGTAGCATCGTCGCCACAGATATCATACTATGGACATTCTTGAAGGGTCTTGCTGTGCCACTGATCGAGATCCGTCGTCTGTTTTGCTTTGGCCGTCGACAATTTGAACACCGTTGGGCAGAGGGCGCGGAGAAAGTGAGTGTATGGCGTGTTTTATGTGTGAGTGACAGACAGTTAGACAGACAAACAGGGGTTCCGAGTGGAGCCGTCGTCATGGTTGATCACTTTTGCTCTTGAACGGGACATACGGAAGACCTTCCATAAAGTTCTTTCTTTGGTTCCTAGTCTAGGTCCCTGATCAGTGACCCTCCAAGACATTTATTAGGGTCCAACGAAAAGAAAACTTGTCTCAGTATTGACAGCCAGTCAGGTCCGTGTGCGTGTGAGTGTGAGTGATTGGATTCAGATGTGACTGGATTGGATAGATACGTGACTCGGTGAGTAGATCCGGGGGTGGATTAGCCAGGGGGACACCGACACGTAGACATAAGTAAGTTGCAACACGCAGTACTAGTGGAGCGAACTGTCGGAACTTGGGTGCGTGTGCGTCCCCGTCGCCGACGCGTGCATCGCCTCGGTTTACTTCTTCCCTCACTGGTCCCTGGCCACGGACATAAAAACGACGTACGTTCAGCCGTGTACCCCGCGTTGGCGTCACAAGTGCGACCGACTACCGACCTCCTATCCCCATTATAATGCCGTTATTGTGTCAACGATACCGGAAAACTATGTAATCGTGATCATAATCATGATCAAAAGGCGTTGTGGCGCATTCGAGCCGAAACACCGACCCGAAGGTCGGAACGTTGAGGTGAAGGGAATGACCGGCGCGAAAGATTCGGCGAGACCGGCGAGCAAAGAAGTCGAAGAACGGTAATCCCGCCCCGACCAGGCGCAGCCGCATCCGACAGAGTCTGACAAACGACGGGACGGGGCTGTGTGATTATAATTGAATGATTCCGATAGATCGGTAATGAAAGATAGACAATTGGTGGTAGTACAGCATGATCAGATATATCATATCTGTGTTAGGCATCCTTCGACGCGAATCGAATTGTGATAACATACGAGTCGGACAATTAAAATGATATAAGATAAGTAGATAACGACGAAAACAACGAAAACAATAAAGACAGCCAAAACGATGACGACAATAGGCTGCCATCCAAGACGGGTACGCCCAAGGCTCCAAGGGCGGCAAGCTGTACTGGCGTACCACAGCTTAGCGTTCTCGTCGACTTCGGAGGGCGGAGGCATTCCTTTGCAACCGGCGGAGAAGAGAGAGCGCTGAGAGACGACGCGATTTGGACCCTTTTGTTTTACCTGCGTGACTTCAGACTTGTCTTTTTTGCGCGGGATAGGCAGGCTTTCGAAATTGCTGCTGCCCTCTTCTCTGCACCCTACGCCAACATCTCAGCGCGCTCCCGTCCTCTCCCTCCTTCACCTGACCCCACCCTCGTCGCCGCCTGGCAGGCGAGGCAGTTGCCCATGCTCTCCCGACGTTTCCCATTACTGGAAAGTGTTCCCATCCCATCCCTCCCCATACTCAGCATGGTGTGAATCACATACGCGATTGCGTTGCAATCGTACGCTTTGACCCTGTCCTCGCCAACATCCTCAACGCCGGCGTCATTTCTGTGGTGGTCAGAAGGATATGTATGACGCAAGTTTTGAAACAGGGCTCGAAGATCGTCGATGGCTTGTCCAACTGTAAGCAGCTCGTTTTCGTCTACATTTTCAACTTCAACTGTGAGGGCCTTTCCCTCATCATATCCGAAAGCGACAATCACGCCTTCCGCTTCCCGCCTCACCTTAACGTTTTAACTCCTGCAGGCTTGACGCGCTCTCGCGCACACCCTCCGTTCATCCTCTCACATTGTCATTAGTAGCACTCTGTATGTGGATTTACATCAATAACGTAATTGGCGAATTTATCACGTTTCAGTGTGTGGCTGGCATGTAGGCAAAGTTTGTCTCGATGTGACTTGTCCATCGTGTGAGTCTGTAACGTAACGAAGATTTTGATAGCCGTCTTCACAACTTGAGACTGGTACTCTTTTCTTGACGATCATGTCACGAGAATTCGCTCAAGTCTGCATATGCGGACGTTCTTTCTCAAATATCGCTGCATTCACGAAGCACAATAGGAATTGTCAGAGAGGCAAGAAACGGCTTTCTGACGCTCTTGTTGTCGCCAAAGAAATTTATCAGAACAAGAGGCCCCGGCGACTTCAAGCTGACGGAGACGAAGAAGTAACTCAGTCCACTTCCAAATCTCATGAGAACGCAACAACTTCGGCCAAAAATTTGAACGAGGGAGAAAGTTCCGGTTCATGCGAAATGCAGGAAGCTGATCAGGTAAGTGCCTGTGACACATATTCTACTTGGGACGCTTCAGGAGTGCAAGAGCGGCTGACAGATTTTCATCCGGTTTCTAGTTCGGTCATGCCTCTGATTCCCATACCGGCTCGGATCTACCACAATCGGAGATGGGCAACTTGCCTTTGTCCTTGCGAAGGGTTCGCCGGGAAAACAGACAGCTACCAAAACGGTTCAGAGATATTTTGCCTGAACCACCCATGCCATTACCTCCTCCAAGTGTTGTAGCTGAGACGACAACATTGCAGGCAGTCATAGTCCCATCTTCAGCACCGCAAAGGGCGTACCCTCGAGCGACATTCAAGTCACAAGCAAACGCTTTTGGCTTATTCCGCGTCTACGACATAGACTCCGTTCCACTCATTGATCCTGAAGATCCTTCCAATGAAGATTCACCACTACAAGCCACTGTCCAGCATGGTGAAGGGGAGACCTTCTCCAATCCTTTCCATCCCTATCCCAACGAGAGCTCCTTGCTCCTAGGGGACTGGTATTGGAATCGCGGAGGACAAAAATCACGGTCTAGTTTCAGGCAACTGGTGTCCATCATCGGGAGCACAAAGTTCCATCCAGACGATATCCGATCTACGAATTGGACGGGACTAGACCGTCACTTGGGAGACTTGAATGCATCCGACAACTGTCCTCAGAGTGACGCGGAAGAAGAGTGGTTGGACCACGATGCGGGGTGGATAAGAGGACACGCCACGATTTCCGTTCCTTTCCCTCGCCGAGCTCAGAATCCTGGACCACAAGATTATGTCGTCAACAATTTCTTTTACCGTACCCTCCTATCTGTAATTCGCGAACGTCTACTGGATCGTTCTCTGTCCAAGAATTTCAGATTTGAACCCTATGGATTGCGCTGGCACCCTGCTCACAAGAAGAGAGAGACCGGGGTCTATGGGGAGCTTTTTACTTCCCCGGCTTTTCTTGAGGCCCATCAAGCGCTGCAGGAATCTCCTCCAGAACCAGGGTGTAACTTACCTCGGCGGGTGGTTTCCCTCATGTTTTGGTCGGATGCGACACAGCTCACAAACTTTGGCAATGCAAAGTTGTGGCCTCTCTACGTCTACTTTGGAAACGATTCAAAATACGAAAGATGTCAACCATCTGCAAACCTTTGCTCCCATGCGGCGTACTTTCAGGCGGTAGGTGCTCAAAACTCCGAGTCGGCAGATCACTGACTACTATATGCTCCAACAAATTCAGTTGCCTGACGAATTCAATGATTTTGTGCTAGAGAATTCGGGAAGTTACCCCCCCGGGAGCTCCTTCTACACACATTGTCACCGGGAATTGTTCCATTCCCAGTGGCGTGTGCTCCTTGATGATGACTTTATCAAGGCCTATGAACACGGTTTTGTTCTTTTATGTGCTGACGGATGTACGCGGCGCCTCTTTCCCCGGATATTTACATATTCGGCTGATTATCCTGAAAAGTAAGTAGATGAAAGTTTTGAGCTCTGATTTTAGGTTGTCGCTCCAAGTATCTACTAAATTGTTGCCCCGATGCTAGGGTCCTCATTGCAAACATACGTAATCTCGGCAATTGTCCCTGCCCGCGATGTCTTGTTTCCAAAGACCAGATACCGCTGGTAGCAACGGAAACAGACATGCTACGGCGCCAATCGTTTATGCGCAAGGACACACCCGAGCGGCAAGAAAAAGTTGCTGCCGCACGAGAGTTTATCTATGAAGGACAATACGTGGTAGATGCTGCGCAGGTCGAGAGACTTCTCAAAGATGAATCGTTGGTACCAACCGAGGTACGAGCTGCCAGTGTATGCATCCTGGGGTATGAGCACTAATGACTTATGCAGAATGCCTTTTCCATGACGCTTCATGCCCTACAATTTGATTTCTTTTTTATGTTGGTGGTTGACCTTTTGCACGAGTTTGAGCTCGGGGTCTGGAAAGCAACGTTCATCCACCTGCTGCGAATATTAGACAGTGTTAAAGGGAATTTGCTTGCCACTCTTGACCAGCGGTAAGGTTTTCGCTCGGTTCATCCGGGATCTAGCGGGGGACTCAAGTATCAGAATAGATATCGACAGGTGCCCACCTTTGGTCGCGATACGATACGGCGCTTTCGGCGAAACATGTCTGATTTGAAACAAATGGCCGCACGCGATTTTGAAGATCTTCTGCAGGTGAGTAGTATCGCTCAGGGACTCACAACTGCTGTTATCTTACCTCGCTTATAGTGTGCAATTCCCGTTTTTACGGGACTCCTACCTGAACCACAAAATGGGCAAATCATTAAGATGTTGTTTGTCCTTGCCCATTGGCATGGTCTTGCCAAATTACGGATGCATACGGATGAAACGCTCACCATCTTGGAACACGTCACGCGAGATCTCGGTCACAAGCTCCGTAATTTCACTGATGAGACATGCTCTGTGTTCTCCACAAAAGAGCTTCAGCGTGAAGCAGAGTCTCGTATGAGACATCAAACTCGTTCGAAGGGCGGCTCAGTCATTCGCTCTCAGAATAATGTAGCAGCTCCGGGCATAACAACTGGACGCCGCTCCAAAGTGCTGAATCTGCGCACATATAAACTTCACGCACTCGGTGACTATGTTGCCCAAATTAGATTATATGGAACAACAGATTCCTTTTCCACGCAGCCCGTATGATATTTTCTGTTGGCGTATCTTGATCGTCATTTGACTTATTAATTAAAAATTCCGCCTTCACAGGGAGAGCTCGAGCACCGGACAAGCAAAAGTCGGTTCACAAGAACAAGTAGAAAGGCATTCACGTCACAACTTGCATCCATCGAGCGTCGACAAGCTCGCATTCGGCGTATCCGTGCTAGAAGAGAAACTTTACAACGAGAGGATCCGACTCCCAATGTTCCAGAAGCCCGCTATGTCATTGGAAAATCCCAAAATATGCCTGAAGACATCACTCGATTCATGCAGAAGAACTTGGGCGACCCTGCTGCGAAGGTGAGAAGTGCTCACGCTTTTAATATCGAGATCCCGAAACATTGACAACCGCTCCAATGGTTTCAGAGTTTTGTGCAAAAATTGAAATTGCATCTCTTGCCTCGCATCCGTGGCCTACATGCACAAGGGCATGCTACAAGCCCATCTCTCCTTTCGAATACACATGCTCTGGATCCCTGTGGATTCGATTCCATGGAACGCTCAGACCAATCTGTTCTGACTTTGCTCAGTCACGTTATACTCAAGGGCGATCGAATCTACAGACACCCTTTACTCCGTATCAATTTTACGACTTACGATCTACGGAGGGAGACAGACTCAATTAATCCCCGAACGGAGCATCAAGATATTATGCTGTTAGCTGACGGAGATGTCTCAGAGAAACACCCCTTTTGCTATGCCCGCGTTCTGGGCATATATCATGCGAATGTTATATATGTCGGTCCTGGTACTGCGGACTACCAATCGCGGAGACAGAACTTCCTTTGGGTACATTGGTTTGAATTACTAGGCCAAGGTTCTGATTGGAAGCATACTACCCTTGACCGGGTAGGATTTGTGCCAATGGATCGGGATGACGCATTTGGTTTTGTTGATCCCGCTGATGTGCTACGGGGCTGTCACCTTATCCCTTCATTCGCTGATGGGAGACTGTATCCTGATGATGTAGCAATGTCTTCCAATCCTCGTGACTCCGGAGAGTGGAAACAATATTATGTCAATCGGTATGTACATCCACAATCGAGTTGATATTAGCTAATTCTCTCCGAGATTTGTCGATCGCGATATGATGATGCGGTATCATTGGGGACTTGCCGTCGGACACGTCTACACACATATACCCGTGCCCCAGCCCAACAATGACCCAAATGATGGTGCTAGTATGCACGACGATAATGACGCTTCAAATGCGGCCCCCACAGTCGACCAACATCAGACTCCGGCTTCTGAATTTGTACCCGAGGACCGTAATCCCGACAACGACGAAGACTTCACCTCGGACGGGGAAGAATCTGACGTATCTCAGACATCTGATTCCAACGAATCGGAATCGGAACTTCTGCGAAATGCGATATACGAATCAGACGGCGGTTCGCTGGATGGTGACGACATGTCGCGATTTTACGAATTCTGATTATATATATATATTGATGTGTATGACTTCTACTAGTCTACGTCCGGAGCTTCAGTTGAAATAGACACAAAGTACTCTGGTAGTTGGGATTTTTCTACTGTGACTGTGCTAGAATTTCATCTTTCAACATGTATATTTGGACAAGCGATTTACAGCAACTGCCGATCTGTCGGTAGTCAGAGTCGATTGTTCGTTTAGTTAGCCATCGAGATGGTGTATCCCGCGATGATGCGTTCGCAGTGGAGAGTCATCGGCCCGCATCAGCGGTTGGTGTTGGTGCGTAGTCACACCCAATTTGAGCTCAGATGGGGCCTGACTCAAACACTGCGTTGATGTACAAAATCGTGGCCAAGTCTGGCGTAATCCTTCCGACTTCTCCTTCCACCCCTACGTTTCCTCGTTACGGCCACATGCTTCCTGAAACAGCCACTACCAAGTCGGACCGCCGTCGAATACGCACTAGGAGTGGTATTGAGAACAACACTTCTGCCAAATGGTCATGCGCTGCTAGTGCATCAGGAAAATGGGGTGGTGTAGATATGACCAGACTGACTAGCTCAGCTGTTGTAATGTTGAAATTATGTTATCAGGGTTTATCTATCATTATAATCACAATATCATCAATACAAATTATTGTCATCTAACATATGAAAGATATGAAAAAGCCATTTTGATTGTTTTTGAGATAATAACATAACAATGCTCTATAATCTCTGGCAGACATTTTATAACCTTGTCAAATAAATGACATTGTGTTAAAGCATCTATAGTTGAGTATCATTCTGGTCTCTACTGATAAATAATTACACTTGTTTAGTCATGATGCCATGTAAATGTTATATGATTATCATCCACAATCAAAATGTTTTTCTCTGTTAACTGCAAGGCCAGTCTGTCAAAACACCTATAGTTGAATATCATTCTGGTCTCTACTGATAAACAATTACACCTGTTCAGTCATGATGTCATGTAAATGCTATATGATTATCATCTACAATCAAAATGTTTTTATTTGTCAACCACAAGGCCAGTCTGTCAAAACACCTATAGTTGCATATTATTCTGGCTTCCACTGATAAATAATTACACCTGTTCAGTCATGATGTCATGTAATTGTTATATAATTATCATCTACAATCAAAATGTTTTTATTTGTCAACCACAAGGCCAGTCTGTCAAAACACCTATAGTTGAATGTTATTCTGGCTTCCACTGATAAATAATTACACCTGTTCAGTCATGATGTGTTGTAATTGTTATATGATTATCATCTACAATCAAAATGTTTTTATTTGTCAACCACAAGGCCAGTCTGTCAAAACACCTGTAGTTGAATGTTATTCTGGCTTACACTGATAAATAATTACACCTGTTCAGTCATGATGTGTTGTAATTGTTATATGATTATCATCTACAATCAAAATGTTTTTATTTGTCACTTTGTTTGGATTTTCTTTGGTTCAAGTTGACTTTGTCATGTGGGAATAAATTGTTCTGAAAGTTCTTGTCATACCTGCCAGTGACTTCAAGTTGGAGGTAGGCAAGAGCATGGGTCTGGGTCCAGGTAGCTAAATTGGCTACCCATACCTGCCCTTCATCATCTGTACCCTTTACTAACCCATCACTCAGATGTGCAGACCTGACTGCACAACACACACAATGGTGCATGTTGTGTTGGCACTCCTAGTAGTCTCCTACACACCAATGAGGGCAATGCAGTGGTCATTGTCACATTGTAGTGGCATGGTGCTGCTGCAGCATGCCACACTATCATGTTATTGCCTGTTGTTGCATTGCTTGTTGTGCTGGACAGCCAGGATTAGTATGAAACTTGAAGGTCACTCACCCAGGTTTAATATCTCAGTGAGCATATGGTTTACTCTTCCCTGATTCCAATTTTCTATTCAACAAATCTAGGATTTTCGAAACCTCATTGTTATCATTGAATACACTGTCCCTGATATTGGCCCAGTGTTTCTTTACAAGTGGTATGTTGACAGACAAATCACTGTCACCTTGGGGATGTAATACTAGTATTTCATCTCCTTCATTGTCATTAGAGTGATGGTCATTCAAATGATGTACTTGTGAGGAAGATGGCACTGGCAGGTGCTTGCTGTGATAAGCCAGTTGATGAGGTGTAAATAAAAGTGGAGAGAACACACTTGAACTTTCATTTTGTATGCAAAAGGATTGAATGGTTTTCTCGAGGCTTGCTCAGGCTATGCTTGTGGCTGATGGAAATGGAAGTTAGCATGGAACAACCATTAGCACACCGTGATGCAAATCCTGCACACATAGTAGAGACTTGACCTTGCTATTGAGATCAGAATTTTCAGTTCTCAAGCACTGCAGTTCTTCAAACAAAAATCTGTTGGAGTCAGAGAAGTAGTCAGTGATGGCAGGTTGCAAAGTAGATACACTCACATTTCCATAGTAGCAGGGAAGGATGTCAGAAAGATGTCAACACCGAAGGGTGAGTTTCTTGTCCTTATTGATCGCAATGTCATCATCAAGCAGTGCAAAAAGGGTTTCAAGTAGTGATAAGATCTGAAATCTCACTGGTACGCGAGTGCTGAGCAATGATGGTGGTGAAACAATTAGAAAACACACCAAAGTTGGTCTAAGTATGAGCACTTCAAGAGGTATTTCAAATGTCTTGCCACCGAAAATAAAAACCCAGTGTTGGGGAAAGACGGGTGTAATAAACATTGGATAAAAGTGACTTGCGTGATTTACCACCGTTCAGACTTGTTGAACAGAGTAAATACAACAGCCCATTGTCCAACGAAACCAACAATCTAACATGACTCCTTCAACAGCG
>JBBPNG010000780.1:0-16171 GCA_038091095.1 Leccinum incarnatum
ACTAATCAACATATAAAAAAGGTCGACACAGCCACATGTCTGTACAGACTGTACAGGTCTGTGTATCAGGGGGCACTCTGTAGTCTCTATAAGGTGAAAAGGTCGGTTTGCTGATGTGGATTTCTGAGCTCCCTGGTTCCAATACCAGTCACCTAATCGCAACGCGTTTTCGTTCGGGTAAGGATGACAAGGGTTGTCCATCCGACAATCCTGAAAACCAATACAAGATGGCTGCGATGCGTGCTCGATCGAGTACGGATCATCCGGGTCATGTGAGGGAATAGCGCGCGAGGTATACAGGCGGAACAAACTAAATTTGTTCATCAGCGTCCTGAAGGTTCCAAGTAGCGAACGCGATGGACTCGGAGATGTGGATGATCTGATTGTAGTCGGAATTCCCGAGCGAGCCTCTGGCTGATGGTCTTGAGTGTCAGTATTCGTTGATGTGCTTGGCTCGACCAGTAGCTCCGGAGGAGGGAGAGGCGCGGGCGGTTCCGGTAACATATCCTGAAAGCGCAGTGGTAATCGGCGAGTTCTACGAGTCCGCCGTTGTGACAGAGGCAGGTCGTCCTAGACACATTGTTGAGGATAGTTGATTTTCAAATGACCGGCACATACCTCAGGGCTCCCAATGACATTGCGTCCATTAGTGTTAGTCGGGAATTCCTGATGCAGACCTGAAGAAGAAAGGTCGCCCTGTGCTATGTTAGATAAAGCAACGAAGTATTAGCAAGTACCATGCCTGTTGGAGGGCGTTTTCGCCAGCTTCATCACTGGTTCCTAGGCCTTGCTTGTCTGTGCCCCCGCTGGTTGCACCTTCACAGATGCTCGCCTGCCTTGATAATTTGGCCTTCTTCGCCTGATACACCTCCTTCGCCCTCGAGAGGGCACTCGACAATCGTTTTTTACCCTTGACGCAGCTCTTTTCATGCCTTGTAAAGCCCCCAGGGTCGATGAATGTGCGACCACAGACACAGGTCTTCGTAAAAGCCGTGTTGTTCGGCGTGTTCGGCATGCACGAGGTCACTTGATATATAGTATTTGAGTAGCCGACTTCAAACTGCTGAACTTGAAATGCAATGCTTTTGGAAGTAAACGGTGAACGTTTGAACGAACAAAGTTTCTATATTGACCCAACAACTTCGACGCTGTTTGGGCTACAGTTAATGAAAACACTACAAGTACAACGTACAATCACGGTGGATAAATAAATAATAGAGAAAACTAACAATCAAGTAATGTAAATCAACATAAGATGATCGAAGAACCAACGGCTCAAACCTGAAGTCGTCTTCAGCAGGACGCCAATGATCACCAAGGAAATTTATCATACATGACAATCGTTTTGAAGAGAAAGTGTCCTTGAATTATGCTCGAGTAGTACCTCAAAGAACTTCGCGCCAACAGATACAGCATCCTCGAATGGGCTTCGTCTGGAGACCAACCGCTCAATGTCTTTCGAGGAAAAGTCATGACGGAGATGCATCTCGCGCTCTTCGTATGCTTGTTGGACGCGAAGGAGCAACTTTTTCAGAACGATTTTGTCTTGAGCGTCTTTGAAGTCTTCCATCATGGCTTCCAGTGACTTCACATTTGTAGAGGGAGGGAGGGTCTAAATATGTAAAGCTGAGTAATGTTTGTACCTAATGACATAGAGGGAGACCACCAACCAGAAGGCGGGCCGCAGTTTCCAGGGATCTACGGTGATGCTTGGGGTGCTCCAACGAGTCGACCGCCCGAGGCCGAGATCGTGACGTAGTCACGATGGGAGATGGACAACCAAGTGTACCAGGAAGCTCTTCTCCAGGAAACAGCTTGAATACAGTTGAGCTGAAGTCTTCGAGCGATACAGACCCCATGCAGTCTGCGAGCGATACGGACCCCTTGCAGTCTTCGTGCGATACGGACCCCTTGCGGGCAGGCGACCTTGACATAATGAAGAGACTACTGCTATTCGGGGGATTTGGCCGGCTTTAAATACGACCGCAAATGTGACTGTTACAGGGAAACTGTCTGTGACGTGTCACACTAGATTAGCATTGATAAGATATGATGTCATGTGATATCAGAGATAAAATGAGATAAGATAAGATAGAACCAATTTTTGTGACATCATAAGACGCCTACCAATCAAAGAACTGAGACCGGCCCGGAGACTTTTACTTGTGCATTTATTTTCTTACTATGATATTCTTGCCAAGGTTTATTGAAAACGATCAAAACTCACGGAAGTCGAAGTCACCATTTCGACAACACTGCCATCGATATTCGATTGGCAGAAGTCGCAATGGAAACGGGTGCTTGTAGGCCAATATATGCGCGATGATCTTCCCTGCGGACGAATAGATTTAGATTGGATGTGGACTAGACGGCGATGCTCCTGAGCTTACTTCTGTTGGTAACCGACGAGGTTCCCGCCTTGGTTCGCCTCGTCAGCCTGCAGGGCACGGAGGTACTGCGAGTGGAGACGTGTTGCCCGCATCGCGTGCCGGTACGTCGAGCGTACACATTTTCCTGTCCTTGATCTGTACGGTAGTTTACCCATGCGGCCAGTCGAACATGACGACTCGAATCAGACGCAGGGAACACCAAAGGAAGAACAACTAAGAGGAAAGCATAAGAAGGGGAAGTGAAACGAAACTTATAATAACAAAAGAAACGGAAAAGGCAACGGCGGCGACGAGAACGAAATCGGGAACACGAAAGAGAATGTGACGCACCGAAAAAATGCCCTTGGCGAGAAAGTTGTCGTGCCGCTTCAGGCTGGCTTCGTACACCTCCATGAATGCCTCGCTGAGCTCGATGTTCGTTCTGCGCGGCGTGAAGAGCCTGGTGCGTGAACAAGAGGCCACGGAGGAGTTCTTTCGTTGATCGTTCATTCAGGATGCTCGAGGGCAGCAAATTCATCTGACCGGATCAGGTATCTAAAATGAATTTAAATTTATCACCATCACCGGGTAGCGAGTCGCAACGAAGAGAGTCCTCACTGGGTCGCAGACAAGACCCGTTGATGAGGTCGAGTGCCAGTACTAGAGCTCCTCGTTGCAGTTGGCTATAGCCGAGCAGACGCGCCGGTGCGTCCTTTCCACTCTTGAGACGTGATTTTGAATGCTAGGCATCTTGTGGGAGCGGATCCTAACTTTGGTTAAGCAGTTTTATGTCCGGAAAAAGCACCTGTAGCGTTTTCGAGTGCGAATTAAATCACTGAGGCGATCAAGACGCGTGAGGAGATGGGCGCGCAGACGCACTGTCATTTCCACTCCCTAAGATGCGAGATTGGATGCAAGGCACCGTTTGAGACCGGATCACGGCTTTGGTTTGGCCGTTTTTTTATGTGGGCAGAAAGTAGCTGTAGCGTTTTCAAGTGCGAATATAAATGCTGAGGTGAAGAAGACGTGTGAGCCTTCCCGCTCTGTGAAACATAATTTTGGATGCCAGGCACCTTTTGGAACGAGATCGCAGCTTTGATTTCTTCTGGCGCATCTTGTACGCGCTTCGCCGACGTCGCGATGGATATGATGGAGGATGCTTGAAGTAGATGTATCGTTCCCTTTCAAGTACCGTCAAGCAACTTGTGCGTAAGCCAAACATTCTACACACCCGACATGATTCGAAGACATTCCTTCTTCGCCTCACTGCGGCCTCAGCCCTAGTCGCGGTTTGGTCAATAAGTATAGTGCAAGTGAAAGTAGCAGTGTACCTCAGCTGGGCCTACTAAGCTCTTGACTCTTCAAAGAAGGTGCATTTTGCGATGAACTCATCCACTGGCAGGCGGGTTGATGTATCAGATGTCGCCGGCAGTCGCCGAGCCATGCAAAGAGTTGTATCGATTATGTAATCTGGATCTCAAGGCTCATCAGTACTACTAAGGACTCGGATTGCTCTGTACAAATATACATGTAAACTAGATCGTACAAGTGAATACTGGAATACGGCGAGGGGAGAAGTTGTGGAGAAACAGTTGTCTTGAGCCCAAGAGTATACATGGCACGGCCAAAGGTCACACCTACCAAAGTGAATGAAAGGAAGTGGAACCGAAGACTCAGAATTAATCGAATGGCAATGGCGCGTAGCCCAGAGTCACGAGAATGCTAGATGGTGTTGTGCCAATGCTGCTGCTGCTTCCGTACTTTCACGTACCTAGCCAGCCTATCTCGAAAGAGATACTCGTACACGCTCCTCGCCACCTTTGGCGGCATCATCATCCCACTATACTCGGCGAGCAGTCCACTCACATCATAGATACTGAACGCAGTAGAAGATAATTGATTTGATGGCCTTGGTGGCTATTTGATGAAAGTAACAGAGGTTCGGCAAAGGGTCACGCACACGAGGATTTCTTCATCCCATTCTACGACGTCCTTCACTGTCGACAGGTCTGTTTGATGTCTGTATGATCCTTCCATCAACTTCTACAGTCACCTGGCATCCCACGGAGGCCGGACGAAACACTCGTGGCGCGTATGACTGAATAGGTGTATTTGGGATGTCGCTAGGGAAGCCAGCACAAAATTGCTACGCACGCGTTACAAAGACATGTTGTTGGTTGAATGCGAATCCGAGCCGCGCAATCTCTTTGTCCTTGAGGTGCCGCAGTAGAGAATCGGTTGTCTTGATTCATGAAGTTTGAGAGCAAGGAAGAATGTGGGCGAGTTCTTCAAAGCTTCCGAGGAATGTACCGGTCCCAAAGTGATTGGGACGTTTTGAAACAGTCGAAGAAGCTGGAAGAAACGTCAGAATGAATACATGAACGGTTAGAACGGATAAATGGGGAGTGTTCACCATAGCCTAGGCTTGTCCGAGCCAAGATGTGATGACAACGTATCCGACGGATTCCACGACGTCCCAGAACGCTCTACTATGACAGAAACGAGCGCGTTGTCGAAACGAACATACAATCTTGGATGTGGGAGCTAGGAGGGTGAGTAGGCCAGGTACTCGAGTTGGAACTTGGAAGATGTCCAGGGCAATTGGGACTGCCCCAACGTTTGTAATGGCGACAGAATGGACGAGATAGCTTTGAAGAATGCCGGTTTGATGACGCAACGAGCACTAGCACTGCGACTCGAAACGAAACGAAACAGCTAACTGGAAACAAACGAGTCCGAGTCAGCGAGAGGAGTAAATATAAATGAACGACGACGAACGCACCTGAACCATCCAAGGCACCACCCAAAAGACCCACTCAGGCTGGTACCAGCCATCCGAACCCAAAGCTGCCAGTGATCACATACAGCCATCCAAGCGTCGAGGCTCCGAAAATTCTGACACAAATTTCTCTCAGACGTTGTTTGGCCAATGGCAAGTCACGGTGTGTGCCAACTACGTACAGCCGCATCGCACCGCTTTCATCGCGATCGGCGTGGGGGGCGTGGCGTGCATCGATGGTGCAGATCCGAGTGGGGGCCACGGTCCGTACATGTATCATAGTATGTACTCAACCCCAGTACTCGTCACTGTGCGACTCTTATATGCCGAGTAGTACCTCCTCCGCTTATGAGGCCACGATCCGGCAACTCCCAACCGTCAAGAACCAACGTCAGACCGCCACCTCCGCCACCCCCAGCCGTCTCATGAAACAGCAAGATATATACCGCGGCGATGAGGTACACAAGGGCGCTCGCATACACCGGGCAGCGTCGGGAATTAGTCGAGCGAGATGCCACTCTTCGGTTTGTGTGCGCCTCCGCGGTGCCGAGAGCAAAAGGGGTCTTCGGAGCATGCGAAGAAAGTGGCGTCGTACGTCGACAGCGCAGAGTGTGGAGGGAGAGGGTCGCATGCGAGATGCTTTCCTTGAGTGGTATCGGGTGGGATGAAGGTAGTCAGTGCACCGTTCTGGGGTTGAGCACGGGTTTGTTCGAGGACGAAAACGTGGCGGTAGATCAACTGGCGCAAGCCAAGGGAGGAGAAGGTGTGGAGGAACCGATCGCGGATCGGACGTTCACGTTGGGTGGAAAACACTAACACTGACAGAACAGATCATGTACGTTAATGCGAATACATCAGTGATCTTGACAGAAACACTTACCGGTCCTATCAGATGAGACCCTAGACCCAAGCGCTTTTCGATCATCCTCGTCTTCGAGACCCCCGCTTCACCACGTCCGCCACCTTGAGCACCAAATCCTCGTTCCATGGACATTCCTACTGCCGCGCAATCTGCCAGTCTTCCAACCACTTTTGCACCGTCGCGCACTTTTCGACGTCCGAGGTATTATTCTTTTCGTCAATATGTGCATACTTGGCTTCGATAAACGTAGCTTGCGATAAGTATTCGTTCAGCGACGTACGCAGCTCGGCGATAGCTCCTGGAAGCTCGTCGGCTTACGCGGCAGCCCGCCACGATCGGATCGCCGATCACTTTGAGCGCATCCAGGCGGGCGACGTAGGCGGACTTGGTCGCGTCCTCGCCCCCTCAGGGTATAGCCAGTCCTCTGCTTCCTGGAGCGACGCGAACAGCTTGGACTTCTCGGCTGCTTGGACGTAGGCGGCATAGCGGTCGTCCAGTCTACCGTGGGTACATATTCTTCGAGGGCATTCTTGCGGTTCTGGGTAATCAGAGATGAGCACGACATACACATGCGCAATAAAGAACGACGTACTTCGGTGTGTTGGACCAGCTTGTCGGTGGCGTGCATCTAAGCTTCCAGCGCCAAAAGGATGGGAACGGGACCTCCTTCTTGACGATCCACTTTTTCTTGAGCGCGTCCCTCCCCGTCGACGTTCATCGCGGCTGATGCCGTGCAAGTTCAGACGCGTCTTGAGCTTGACGCACGAGAGGTCGCCATTGGAATCTGCGGGGAAGCTCTTGGCGGTGAATCGCGCGACCCCAAGGCCACCAGGCAAGCCCTGCGGCTCGGTATATGTCACCTTGATGTCGAACGGACCCTTTCGGTAGAACGTCAGGACGTTGGTGGATGATGTTGTCGTGGGGAAGACGACGAGCTCGGTGTCGTCATCGGGATCAGATAGTAAACGGTCCCAGGAAACTTTGGTGGGGTAGGGGGTGGTGTCCCTGATGTGGAACTCGCGCACGCGGAGGGCAGGGCTGAAGAACGCGCCGGCAAAGGTAGTGCCGCGGGCAACGGCTTCGTCCTAGTTGAGATGGGGGCTGAAGGGGTTGTTGGCGAGGGCAGCTTGGATGCGTGCACGGGTTGCAAGGATGCGGGTGGATCTACCGAGGAGCTTGACAGCGTCGATCTGGTCGAGCGTAAGCCCGAATTCTCCGAGGGCTTGTTGGAGAGGAACGGCTATGCGATCAAGAGCCGGGGCGATGAATTCTTCGTAGGTGTTCCGGGAGAGCCTTGGATGAAGCATCAACGTCGTCCATGATGGATTCGACGCTGAGAGGAGCCTCTGTATTCAAGTTGGCGGACTTGGAGATGATCTTCTTTAGGCGTTCGCAACCGACGGCGAGACGGAAGGTCGCCTTTGGGCTGGAGAGAACGTCGATCTTGTATGCAGACAATTTGACGACGAGCTGACCTTTTGAGAACGCGACGACGACGACGACGACGGACATGGAGGAATGGCCGGCATCGACAAAGAAGATGTGACGCGGATTTTATGGTTCTGGCAGGTCAGTCTTTGTGATGCCCCAGCTGAGAGCGGCAGCAGTTGTGTCGTTAATTAGACGGAGGGTGTTGAGACTGGTGATGGAAGCAGCGTATTGAATAAAGCGTCGTTGAGCGTCGGTGTACTAACCGGGGATATCGAGGACGACGTTGGACACGGCAGACTTGAGCTCATGAAAGGCGGTGTCTCTGAGTTTGTCTGGGTAAGAGGCCATGAGCTGAGTGGCCGAATTGGAGTACTTCTCGCCGAGATACGAGACCCTTGTGGGAAGCGATCAGATCCGATTGATGAGAGGGGCGAAAGGGGCGATACCTCTGTGCCGACAGTGCCATCGACGTCGAAGAGAGTTGCCATCGAGGAATTTATTCTCGTAGTCGAAATCGGGTCTCGGACTCCGATGGTTCGACCGACAAGACCTTCACCAACTTCGAAACCACCATCGATGGGTCTTTGCGGGCTCGCCAATGATGCGTTGGAGCCGTAGAGGGCGGCGGGTTGTCGCGTTTGAGGGTGACTATATGTTTTCGTGACATGGCTTGGCTTTAGTTGGTGTCTGGTGCGTATATGTATGCGTGAGAGGGGAGGGTGCGTCCAAGGATGGTGGAGAAGGTATCAATCGTAGCGGCACATGTGGCGAACCCAATCCGTGGTGACTCGCTGTTGAAATCATACACGGTATAGAACTGCTGGAGGAAGATGGTCCCGATCGACCAGAAATCTAGTCGGGTTCACCGTTCAGCATGGGAGGAGGAAATGCTGAATAGAAGAATCTCACCATGATTCTCATTCACAGTCGCGATTCCGGGGAGAGTCCGTCCCCTGTTGAGGACCTCGGGAGGGAATAACAACGGCCTTCCACCAATGGTAAGGAGTCACGGTAGAAAACAATCTGCATGGGTCTACAGGGAGTCAATAAAAAGTACCTAATTCGATCAAAACTCACAGGTGTAGTAACCACTCCCGCTCGTATATGGCCCACCGCCAGCCGCCCGGTGCACGGCAAAAACTCCCTGCGGATCACCAAGAATGAAGTTGGCACCAGCATCAATGATGGCGGGTACATCTGTCAAAATTATGTTGTTGTTAACTTGAATGCTATCTTCAGCTGCCAGTTGCGCTCACCGGATTTGCTACAGGAGTATAGACGAGGGTGCTCTGAACGTAAAGCGCTCTATTCGTTCCACCGACGTACAGCTCACCTCCAGAAGCGGTGAGCTTGAGTGAAAACACTGCGTGATACAGCTTTCCTTCACTGAAGAATGTGTGAAACAGAGGGCTCTGGCCATGAAAATCTGAGAAAGACGGGAAAGCCAATCCCAACATACCATCTGGAGCAAACTCGGATGCTCCCATACCTGAAGAGTATGTTGTTGCGGCACCGATGGTCTGACTGTCTGCCGGTGCCTATTCATCGGTCGGAATTGATGATGTTCACAAACAGCAGTGAGAAACTTACCCTAACAACTAGTAATGGTTACATGTCCGTGTACTTTTTACCACTGGCAATCCTACCATCAGCAAATTCTGCCCTAAAATCTATATTGAGGTCCAAGTTGGTGAAATTGGACAATGCATGATCCCAGAGGGCAGGGTGGTTTCTGCAGTTCTCATCACCAGTTGCGGCTGAAACATAGAAATCGCTGGGTCGAATAAGACCAGAGAGTAGGATGGTACTGACGGAAAACATTTACCTAGAGCCGGTGTTGAGCTGGATTGAGGTGGAGGCTAGAATGAGTAGGTATCATAAATGTACGGAAAAACCTACCAGTGAAGGACCTGGGAGGAGTGCCGATCCAAATGGTCCCATATTCCGTTCACGAATTTTGTCAAATCAACGCCAGCTCCAAATAGCAGAATGATGCGGCGTCCCGGTGTTTCTTTCGGAACCTTCTATGCCACTTGGCCCACGAATGATCTTGCTAAAAACGTGTGAGCAAAAACGATGGCATCACAGGTCGATTTACGCGTTATGTGATGTAGCATGAAATCCGCGCGCGTCGGTATCGGTATCAGAGCATTTTGTGAGTGGTATGGCTATACCATCACTTTCCCCTAAAATCAGTTGTTTGAGCGGCCAAAACGAAAACAGCCACTGTGATGGCGATGGTTGTGATCACTTTGAAGAACATTGAGTATCAAATGTGGAGGAGCACAAGCACGTACTACGCCTGACTTAAATATATGTCGGGATGACATGACGTCTAGGAACTAACCGGATAACAATAAAACTGTAGTACATCCCGATCATCGAAACAGGTATGGGTGAAGAGTTTGAGAAAACGTACCTGAGGGATTAGGACACACATCTACACTCACAAGCCGGATTCAACCGAGAGCACTCTTGATGGTGCATCCACCAAGTTTGCCTGCACTTGCAAGGCGGAGAGGGCGACGGTCAAGGGTGGCACATGCATATCGACCTCAATTGGATCATAGATATGAAAGACGACGATCTACTGCGACTGGTTTCTGATTGTCTGCGGATCGAGTCTCTGTTCATCAACTTTCAGTTTGGATGGCGCTCAGCTGGAATTACGCCGGTCGGCTTACCGAAGGTTCTTCGACTATGCCGGTCATGATGGAACATTTCCATCGCTCTTGACACTCGCAGTTATTCTCCCTCATCTCGAATCTTCATCTTTGATCGCCGTCGGTGGTGGACTCGGCGATCCCTTGCCATCTAGACACTGTTACGATTGTCTCCAAGACTCTCTATGTACCTCTTTTCTCTTTCCTTTTGCTTCGCTTATCGCCTCTACCTCTTATTCACCATGTATCATAGATCTCTGACGACTTCACACTCTTCACGTCGTTGACGATCCGCATTTCTCCGATTCCTTCTTATCGCTGATCCGCTCTGTTCCTATCTCTATGACGCTCCATCTGACTCATGATGATCTCATCGTTCGTCATCCTTCGCTTACTGTACCACTTAGCAATCCGCAGCTTCTGACTCATTCCATACTGCGGATGACTCTTCCCTTCCCTGCGATTCCATCGCTTTCCATCTCGTAGTACTTAAGGACTTCCCTTCTCGTTCATGTACGCCTAAGCTAGAGCTACTTGAAATCCCACCGAGTATTCTCTCAGAACCTCGAACGCTTCCTCCTTCGTCCCTCAGTCTTCTGCCCTTCTCGGGTGTGTCCTTAGCCTTAGTCTTCGAGTGACGAGACTCTTCGTGAGTTCCTCCTCGAAAGAACCCTTAGTCTTCCGGCTTCGCCAGGCGTTAAGTCTGCTCGGCCTATTCCTTCGTCTTAGCCTCCGCATTCAAGTCTACAACCGACCCTACCCGGGCCAGCTGTAACAGACACTCTCGGTACTTGCATCTTGTTGACTCGGTCATTGAAACAGAGTCCGTCCCAGCTTTGACGCCGTTCTTTGCAGACTGTATGCCCTCGGATGGCGTATTTATACTTTGGAGCTGGGAGTCCGACAGGGTGAAATGTCTTCACGACCATGAGATCTTGGTGGTATGTGTCATAAAATGCCCTCGTCTCTTCATTTTGACCTGGAGACCTATGAGTCACATATAATATCCCTCCACAGATCACTGACCTAGGGCTTCCAAACTATCACCTTCGATCTTTCGCTTCTTGTACATCCGCTGGCGAATAAGGCGCGCTTCGTCGTCGTCTTCGAAGCCAGCCCCTCGGTCACGGCGCTTCGTCTGGAATTTACCCTCAATGGCATCCTGATGCAGTTTCTGAAGTCGTTGGTTGTCTTCTCCTTCATGCTCCCTAACAGCCAGACGTGGTTATCAAACAGCAAGGGCCGGTAACACCCATATCTCACCTGAATTTCTCTTGGATAAGGTCTGCACCCTCGGTTTCGGCGTCCATGACCACGTCATCAAGGAGCCCTTCGACAACCTTGTCTTGCTCGTCATCGTCCCCTTCTTCATCGTCGTCCTTCTTTGGACCCCCGAAGCCAAACATATCGTCCTCGTCGTCTTCCTCGGCCTCGACCGCCACAAATTCCGACTTTTCAAGCCTCTCTTTACGTGCCTCCGACGGTGGTTTAGGGACTTTACCGAGAAGGCTAAACGCGTTCAACTTGGCTCCTGAATTGGCGCTCTGCCCGAGTGTTTTTTCTACCAATGGCGAAAGATTGCGTTTGCGCAATCGCCTCAGCGGCTGCGGCTCCGGAGACACCTCCAAAGCAGCGGTGAGTGAGAACGTGCGGAGAGGAGGGCGGACGCTGAGTTGTAGCGTTTGTGTAAGATGGACTTGAGTTCTGGTGAACTTGGAGGCTTGGGAAGGAGTCATGCGGTACAATTGAGGACTGATGTCTCCGGGTCGGTTTTGTGTGAGGAAGCTGTGGAGGATTAGCCGAGGAGAAATTCTCGGGGGATCTACCCGTACCCATAGTCGTTGACATAGAGCATTTCCTTCGGCTTATCGGTTCGTTGGACCGCGGCAGCGACAACATATTCTTGCTCCTTCTCGAATATAACTTCAGCCTTGTGTGCCAGAGTCCCGCTAACCTCAAGGGCAGGCTTCAATCCGACATCGAGCGTTAATGACAACCCGTCGACGGGTTTCTTCGAGATCTGATCCTCAACCTGTATCGGTCAGTAAGCGGTCACAGTCGCCAAAGAAAGGAATAGCTGACAGAGAAAAGTTGAGAGAATCCGCCATTTTGCAGAGGATTGACAACAGCCAATCTGTGAAGCCTTTCCAAAAAAGAAGGTTGTAACGGCTTGAAGCCAGATGGGTTGTTTTCATCGTTCTCCGAGTCCAAGGAAAGTCGATTTATCTGGCTAGTACGTTCGCGTCGTAAAGTTGGTGGTGACCCAAGGCTGAGTGTGGACGCGCGAGGTGGCGATATCGTTGCGCTGCGGAGAAGACGCTCGGTGATTCGTGAACGGAGACTTTGAAGAAGGGGACAGGAAAGGATCGTCTTCGTCTTTCGAGATGTCCTTCAGCGGCGATCTGGCATCCCCATTCGGTGAACTTGCGGTGCCACTAAAATCCGTGAGAGAGGCAAGTGATAGTTCACTTCGAAGACCGTTTCCGACACCCGACTTTGATCCAAACCCTCGTTCTGATGACCCCGGCTCATGACGCACAACGGCTTTGTTCTCCTTGTCCTCGCTGCGGTCATACACCAGTCTCTCCTTGTCGTTTACATCTTCGGTCTGGGGCTCCATTGAAGAAGTGGACGTCAACTTCTCCCTCAGCTGCCATCGTGGCGAAAAGACATCCAGATCCCATGACTCAGACTCGATCCTGCGCTTATTCTGTCAATGGGCTACTCTCGTACCACCCTGGTTGCTGTAAATTCCGACCAACGAGCCTTCGATTGCGGTGGCTATTTATTCTTGTCGTCCCATTGACAATTTAATCACTGAGGGCCTTTTATTGTTCCAGCTTTCATGTAAATATAGCGATGCACATATATGTATACATTTCGTCTGGAGCCAGCCTGAGGCCTGAGGTCCAGGCCCCGGGGAAAGCTTCTTAGTGTCTCTCTTTGGCATGAAATGATACGGAGCATGAACGAACGCTAAAGCTGTGCCATTATATATACGAAACGCGTGGGGGCGGTCGCACAGTGTCAGCGATGATGATAAGCAGATCGGGTATTCACTCGACAGATCGAGGAAACCTTATTCGCCTTTTTTCTCTTTCCTTGCCTTTTCACCTAATTCTCCCACCCACCAGTGCCCTCCGATTGCGATGTACGATGTGCGATGTGCGGATGTGAATGGTGATACAAGACAACGATCGGCATTAGAAGAGCCGTTGCAACGGATCGATCACGGTGCCCATTTGGAGTAAAATGGAAAGTGTGCACGTCAAAGTGATTATTGGTACTTTGCGTAGCCTAGGGCTAGACCACCCGAAACGTGGACGACAAATCAAGAAGAAGGAAGGGGGGATGCGATCCCCCGGGGCGGGCCGGATCCCGTGAGCGTTCAGAGGCCCCTTTCCCAAGAAGAAGAAAAAAAGGAAAGAAAGATAACGTCTTCTCACCTTTTTGACTACTACGCGGGGCAGCGTCCTGCGCTGGAACCCGAGCGGCGCGTCCATCCGTCGCTCGAACTCGTGTACGGATGAGGCAGCTCGCGTAGTACGAGGTACTTAGCCGCCTTTTTATCCCGCTTCTCGGACACGATCAGATGCGGTATGGCGTGGTCCGGGCCGTAGGTATGATCCCTCGGACCGACTTGACCTGGTGGGGTTTGGGCGGAAGGTTTTTGGTCCCGGTGCCGCCCCACGCACCCTGTGGTTTGTAGCGTCGAGTGTTAGAGAGGAGAGGAGAAGGGTCGTGTCCGCCTCGCGAGGCGTGTCTGCCTCGGTTTCCTCAAAGGCCTAGCGCGGATTGCAATTGAATCGCATCGCGTGAGTATGCGAGAACGGACAACCGGTGAGAATCTGCGTACCTGTACATCGTTGTCCCCAGCAAAGGCGAGCGCGACGAGTTCGCGTTGTTGGAATGCCTGAACGCCCTTGCCCTGTCCAGCGGCATTCTTGCTCTTCGCTGTGCATTCCTCAGGTTCCTCAACCTCGCTCGGGACTTCCGAATCGTCGTCGTTTCCGTCGTCATGTGCAGCACTAATAGCACCAGCGGACGCCTTTGCGCTGCCTTGTCTTTGTTTGGCTTTTCGTTTTCGTTTTCTTGCCCGACATGGCGGGCGCGGGCTCAGGAACAGGAGGCTCTGGGATCGTCAGCACGTTGTTCGCGTCGATCTCGAGCACCGCGTCATCCTTGGTGCGTTCCCGTTCGTCGGATTTGAGGAGCTTGTCGACAGCGGATTCGGGCTCGTTCGATGGGTAGAGAGGGGTGAATGTGCATGATTATCAACCTTTATTCTCGAACAGGATGCAATATGGAATGCCCTTACTGTGAATCTGGCTGCGAGTCCGAGATTGGAGACGCGGCTTGGTTTCTCGGCTTGAAGAGGAAAGCTGAGATGCCTAGGATTGGGAGATGAGATGGGTGTCTCGCATGTGGCAAGATGGTGTCACATACCTCTTTGATGCGTTTTATCGTAGCCGTCCATTTGTCCACCATTTCGTGATACCCGCTGGAATCCATAGTAGCGACCAACGTTCTGAGTTCGCTGCATGACCGCGTTTTCAAACGGCAGTCGGACATCTTCGTAGATCTTCAATGCATCGTCGACGTTTCCTCGATTCATCAACTTGTGTGTCAGCAACCGGCCCAACACGAACGCATCCTAGGATCGGTGAATCGATAAAGTTCAACGAGGAGTTGACCAGGGGTGCACTGGCACCTACATCAAACGCCTGTCCTGCGCCTGCCCCAAAGTGTGGTTCCATTGCATGTGCCTACGGACACATCAGTTAAATTATTGTTATCAGGCTAGCCAGGAAAGCGACTTACAGCGTCTCCGAGCAAGACAACCCTACCATCCACATAGGTAGTGGTCGCATAGAATGTAGTGCCCACCTCGACGGATTCTCAGCACACTACAATTGAGTCAGAAAAGGTACGAACAGATACAGGTATGTATCGTCAAATACCTTCGCTAATGCGTTCGCACGAGGTTCCCAGCCTTCAAGCAGGTCTGCAACGTCTCTTTCGGAAACCTTCGTCACCCAAGGACCCACAAAGGGCGTCCCGAATGCATCGCTGTTGTGAGCAAAGATTACGACATTGATTAGTTGGCCTTGGGAGATTGAGAACGTCACGATATGCTTCCAAGGTCCGCATTGGTCAGTCAGAAAAAGTACCAGATTAAGCTCCTCCTACCTTATTCTTTCCAATATGCTGGATCAAAACAATGAGCATCGCGATAGTTCTCGCTGTCTATGTTGCTCACCATTGTCAAGTCAGTCGGTGCTTCGACGTCCGGGTACTCCTTCAGGAACCTCTCAATCGGAATCAGGTACCTATACGCGAGGTTACTACCCGTCCACACAGGATCGATACACTCCTCCAATCTCTGCCTCGTCTCATCATCTCGAGATAGAGCAGCGAGTTGCTGATACATTATTTTGCGAGTTGCCGAGTGAATACCGTCAGCGCCCACCAGGACATCCGTCACGGTAGTAGAATCGTCGGAAAAGTGGAGCGTGATTTTTCCATCTTCGGGATTCACGTCGTAGAAGAGGAGCTTCTTGGATGTGTGAATTCTGCAAGAAGCGGGGATATGACGGAGAAGGCAGTCCACCACGTCTTTTCTGTGGACCGACAGTTGGCCGCCTGTATGATAGTGATATAGATCGCCCGCGAATGGTTTCACACAAGTCCTCACGTTTCAGTTCTTTCTTGAACCAATGATACCCATTTCGTTCGTCCGACTTTCTGAAAGTTGGGCCTAGTGTAAATTGCGTCGTAAGTGGGGAGGAAGCTAGGACGAAAAACAAAACTCAACAAACCTGTGGCTTCCTGGGGAGGTCGGTCCGCCATCTGCGCTAGCTCGTCGTAGATCCCTAGTTCTTTCGTAATCTCCATGGTCCTCGTGAAGAAGCTAATTCCAGCACCGGTAGTGGTGATGGTAGGACCAGCTTCGAAGATTTCGACTGAGAGTGAACTGTACTTTGAGATGACCAGAGCGAGCGTCAAGCCACCAATTCCACCACCGCTATACAACGAGATTAGCAGCAAATCCTGACTGAATGTTACG
>JBBPNG010000781.1:0-16150 GCA_038091095.1 Leccinum incarnatum
CTACCAGGATAAGTCATGTGACCTGTGGCTGTGTATGTCACGTGACTCGGAAAAGTAAAAAGTGAGAAACGAAAGGTGAAGTATATAAGTGGTCACGTGATGCTGACTAAGCAGGTCACGTGACTTCAAAAAGTAAAAAATGAAGAGATTTGTAACAGGAACAAGGATCAGAGAATAGCGGACCATCAGTGATGTGGAGCAGGTGAAATTGCTCGAGGTCTAAGGTACAGTGAAATACAAGTAAAGGCGATAAGGGTGGAGTAGCAAAAGGGAAAAAGAGATACATAGAGTGTCGTCGAGACGATTGTAACATTACCCCCATTGTAGCCTTGGAGTCACCGACCCAAGTTTCAATAGTCCTGTCTAGGATAGGAGTAGTGTTTAAAAGTCCGGTTCAGTCCGGTTTTTTTTGCTAAAAATGATTCAACCAGACCGAAATCGGTCTTAAAAACATTGCACATGTCCCTGGACCGCAACTGAACCATTTAGGACCGGTTTTGACCAGTTTTTGCAAAGACCGGTACGTATAGGGGCGGAATGTCCGAATTGGGCCTCGAAGTGGCTGTACTGAGTGTAGAGCGGACCATTAGCTAATTTTCCATTGAATCAGCATGTGAAACCATCCATTTCCCACCAAGATATGGTTGATTACGGGTGGAATGTCATTCTGGCATGTGTCAATCCGTAAGTGTTCGAATGGTATATTGAGTCTATATCATCATATAGAAATGAATATTGACCTACATATTCATATGTGACTCAAATAATTCCAGAAAAATACCAAAAAATGTGGAAAAATCACCATAAATTACCAAAAATAGTGTAGTAGATAGGGGGTGGCTGTACACCGGTTGCAACCGGTCCTAACCAGTCTTTACCAGTTGCCGAAATTTCTACCAGACCAGGCAACTGCAACTGGACTGTCAAAGACTGGTTGCATCAAGTACGACCAGTCCAGTTGCAATCAGTTGCGGTCCAGTCCAGTTGCCAGTTGTACTACCAGTCCGCAACTGGACTTCGAAACACTATCCACACAGGTGCAGTGTTGTGAGACATTGGGTACTAGCACTGCGCTTACTAATATCCAATTAGTATTTGGCACTGGCTGCAATAGCAAGTGCTATCCGAGTCTGTGATGCCACCATCACGACTTCTGTCATCTACTATTACCTGCAGCCAGAGAGGACAGGTATTAATCGGTATGTACGCCCCTTCACTTGTCGTCCATGATGGGTCTCATCTGATCCTTGATAGGCAAGATAAGTTTATTAAGAAACTGAACATCATATTCGTTCAGATGGGAGTTCTCACCCTGTCAGTCTGTGTTTCAAGTTGAATAACATTTCAAGCGTTGTGATACAATCCACCCTCCTTGTCATGTAGCATCAATGCCTCACTAGTGGTGATCATGGAGCACATTGCAAGTGCACGTCATGTGAACTGCAATTGACATGATTTCCAAGTTCTATATACAGGATCGTGGAGAAGCTCAGCTTTTAACTGCTGGCCCAGGCATGGTACTATGCTCGACCCCTGACTCGGATGCAAGTGCTGTGTTAAATTGATGCCCTGAGTGGCGACCTGGGGAATCTATGAGCGAAAGCGATTGTGAACCATCAACGTGTACCTGGGATTGTACTGACAACACACTGTTCGGCTGCTGCAGGGCCTCCATGGCAGCATCTTTGGCTTCATCGCGTGAATGTTCAAATTCTGATTCAACTGGGAGTGAATTCAAGTTGTGATGGATTGAATCCTGAGGGCGATGATCTTGGGAGAAACCTACAAATATGATTATTAAAGGATCGAACGGTTGAATGTTGCGGTTAGTTGATGCTTCAGGTGGTCGGAAGTCCTACCAGGATGTGCAGTTTGTCGCTGATGTGTCATACCCCAACTGTCTGCTTCACCATCCTCTTTGTTACTGTCTTCATCCTCTTCGTCCCCATTGGTACCTTTCCAATCATTCTTGTCTTGTGTATCGCCAAAGTTGTCAAGAAAGAAAGTTGAGCCATTTGGACTGTGAAGTAGGAACATTTGAGGAACAGGTCCAACTTGAAGGAGCGGAAAGAAGTGCGGAATCGATCTGATGGTTGCTGATCTCTGTGGGGACTCTCTATCGAGATAGCAAGACTCGATTGTGGAGCGCAGTAGCCTAGGGAACAAAGAGAACAGTGGGAGATACTCACTGTTATATAGTCTTGAGGGAACGAACAAGGATAAAGGTATTGCGAGAGAGTAGTGTCTCGAGCAAGAGCTTTTAGATGTGAGAGAGATGGAAGAATAAGTCTAAGACTCGTTATTATCCTAGAGTGAATGCTCCAGGTTTATATACGATACAGAGATGTTTGTATCTATGTATGTCTCCTATAAAAGGGAAATAGAGATAGAACTCTATAGAACGTCAAAGAAGGATGACGAAGTAATGAGTCATCCGCAGTAAGATACTGTTATCGTCCAATGGCGTTAAAGCCTTATCTATGTGATGAACACGAATAGCGTAAGTAAGAATAGAAAAGATAAGAGATAAGTGAGTCATATCGATGAGTCACAGTAGTGAGTCACGATTGAGTCACGACGTGTCACAGCGTGTAACGCGTCAGAATCATGGTATGGAAAGAAACGAATCCATGATTCTCAACACTCTCTGATAGGCAGCTGGATTACCGTAGAGTGACTCTGAACTGTGTGACTCATCGTCTAGAATACTAGGTATCACCGCAATAGACAGCTGTCTCAAAAAAGCACTGTGAGATGCCACTGGATGAACCGAACATGGTGCACCTAGAGGTGCACTTGTCACTGTGTACTCTGGACGTGGTTGAAGGAGTGGCGGATTAGCAGATCCAGCATTTGAACATTTCATTATCAACTAAGCTAAATACATGCCATACTACTAAATAAATACTAATGTAACATACTTACCATCACAGTGACAGAAGCTACAAAAAACATGGTCAATAATGAATCATCATGATAATGTAACAACTCACCATCAAAAAGGTCAGTAGCCTAAAGTGAATGATAGTAAGTCAGTGATGGTAAAGAGTAAAAGAACAATAAACATACATAAGTGGTGAATGGTGAGTGGTGAGTAGTGAGTGGTGAGTGGTGAGTGGTGAGTGAGTGGTGCATCAGTTTACTCTTTACCATCACTGACTTACTATCATTCACTTTAGGTTACTGATCTCTGGCTGTCTTTTTTTTTTGATGGTGAGTTCAACATTGTCACTCTGATGTAAGTATGTCTACATTGTAGTAGTGTTCATTTAGTAGTATGGCATGTATTTAGCTTAGTTGATAATGAAATGTTGTTTTGTTGCAAATTTTGATTGTGTGTAAATAATTTATCTGAAAAGCAACTGGATTGGTCTGGTTAGAGGTCTACTATGAGACTACTATGAGACTACTATGAGACACTATGAAGTGGTGTGTGGCAAAAGTGGGGAAGAAAGAGAGGGTGGGAACAAAATCTTCGACCCAAGTTGTTTATATAGTGCAGTGGGAGGTACAAACAAATGCAAATAAATTTTAATGTCCGCTTTTTAAAAAATCAAGTGTGGGAATTTGGGCTTATATAACCTTTTTGACAACTTTTTTTTGTGACTTTTTTTGTTTCAAAACAACAAGTCTTTCAAAATTTCGAAATTTTGGCAACACTTTTTGGTTGCCCTCAACATTCACTTAGTAGTAGCGATCAATCTTTGACGCTCAACGCTCTCTTGATTCAAACTGACAATGATGACTTCCCCTTGTAACAATGTGCAGTACTGCTACCTACAGCACATCACAGCTTGTTGACAAGCCAATCACAGTCACACCACAGCCAAGCGTGACAGATCGTGACAGTATGTTATGGTTGCCTCCGAAACATTTGCTACTATGTACTAGTACCTAGTACTTATCCTCCGATTCCTCGAAGACACACTTGGTGGGCTCGTCGTGGGGCGGTTTTGACTCAAATTGGAGTCAATTTCGATCAAATTACTAAAATAGAACCTAATTGATTAATTGATTTATTTTGTCAGAATATGAATTCTTACTTCATCCATCTCGTGGTTTACACCAAGCTTCAACATGTATACTAGTACTGCAGTTCCCAAAGGCCTGTCGCTTCTCTTTCTTGTCTTGCCCCCACCCCCACCCCTTCCCACTCAAAGCTCGCTCTTTTCCAGCATCATATGCCCAAGTGTCCTTACTGCCTCAAGCAGTTCAAGACTCCTCAAGGAGTCACTCGCCATCTCAGCCAGCCTCTAAGGCAATGTCATCTCTGGCAAGCTGACCTCATCACTGTCGCAGAGGTTCTGGATAGAGAACGGAATACACTACCAAGATCTCCAACTCCCAACCTCCCGCCGACCCTTTTAGGGTCGCCAATGCAAGTTGATGTTGCAATGGACAATTGGGCCCACAAGGCGGGTGTTCACGACATTGACCAAGACCAAGACCAGCCACCAATGTCAGACAATGTTCTTATGACAGATCCAGAAGACGACATCAGCAAAACAACCTTTTTGCTTTATAGAGACTTTGATTTGCCTGATACTAATGCCGATATCCCTAACCCAGCCTAACATTGTGTTGCCTCCTAACCTGGACTAACCAATATTTACCTCCTAACCCAGACTAAGAAAATATTCCTATGATTGACATCCATGATCACCCATTTTTTCCGATTTTTCCCACCGCTAATTGTTCAGTTACTTCTAACTCTACCTTTGCCAATATTTCTAACCAAGAAGACTAACATTGTTTTACCTCCTAACCTGGACTAAAAAAAGATTGTTGCCTAACCCAGACTAAAAAGATATTCCCATGACTTACTTTCAGCCAGCTCTGGCCAGTCTGTCACAGGCCAGACAGCTAAGAGCTAGTTTGCTGATGTACTGTTGCATGCTATTGCTATAGAAATGAGTTGATCATTTCCGCCTTTACCTCCTTCCTCCTTCTCTGTTTCCTTATGTTGACAACGCACCTCCGTACCTAAAATAGCATGAGCATGGAATAGTATCGGGATGACAATGGATTGATTTGTATGACACGATGAGGAGGTGGCATGCCAGCAGTGAGTGCTGAGTAGTGCGGTGTGACTGTAACTGGCCTATCGACAAGCTGTGTGTGATATAGGTACTAGGTAGTGGCAGCAAGTACTGTACATTGTAGTTACTAGTAGGGGAAGTCAAATGTCAAGAGAGCGTAGAACATTGATCACTACATACCCATAACTAAGTACATAGTACCAGCAACCGGCGTAACATACTTACTGTGATCTTGTCACGTCTGGCTGTGATGTGACTGTGGCTGGCCTGTCAACAAGCTGTGGTTTGGTGTGGTTGTACTGTACATGACTGGCCCCAACAGTCAACAATCTGAATCCACTACTCACTTATATCATCATATTATCATGTCCCCTTCAAATTTCCACCAGGTCAATCAAGGGTCAATAGAGCTAACTGTGTGTATGGCCTCCAATAGAACTGCCAAACATGATTGTTGCCACAAGCCTTGGAGTAATCAATTGGCAGTAAGGCTCTATGGGCCCCTGAGTCAGGCTGGACCAAAACCACCAGATAAAGGCCACTCACCTAGCACCACACCTCAATGGGAAATCGACTACAAATGCCTAGCAAATGACAGCACCATCAAACTTCAATTCACCAACCTGAATGAAAATCCCAATGTCCCAGTTGCCACTGCTGCCCACGACTCGAAACTCGACATAGGCATGGTCATTCAAAATATGCACAGTAGGTTTAACTAATTTCATAAACTATTACAGCCAAGTGTACAAAGATTGTTGATGTGTTGCGAAACATGCGTGCCCCGGGAGAGTGCAAGGTATTGTCCAATCGAATTTGCCAATAAACTCGATGTGACTTTGTGAATCAAAGGAGTTTAAAGGAATCAACAAACGTGAATATGCGTATATCCAGCATGTATTAGATGAATCACCAGGCGACGACGTCCAAGCGAGGTAATCATCTTTTCCTTGAATGCGCCTTCTCACAAACTGCGGATGCCATCAACTGAAAACTCATGAAATACATTGAAAGCTTCCCAAAGACCATCGCCATGGTGAAGATCATTATCAAGAGTCGCCGTTGTGCTACTGGTCCCCTTCTTGTGACTCAGAACTTGCGAAACAGTTGCCAACGCAAACAGGAACATCTTATCATGGCACAGGTGGAAGCCGATCAGAAACGAATCCAACGCTCTTGGACCTATCATCACCCATGGGATCACTTGGATTGACATTTCAGCAATCAAGGTCCACATCTGGGTCCGCACTGGAACCCGTCCTATCGATGTCACATTCTCGAGCACTACTGATACACAAGATTATGCAGTGGGTGTTAGTGTTTTAAGGTCTGGTCTGGTCTGGTCTTTTGCCTTATTTGGGCAATACTGAGACCATAACCAGTCCTGGGAATTTCCTAATATGGAACAATGGGACCAAGACCGCAAAAAACTGATTTTTCGGTCTTGGTCGGTCTTTTGCCGGTCCAGTTACAGTTATTAACCGGTTGTCAGGGGTCTGAAAAATACTACCGATTCCTGGCTTCCGGCCCATATCTTTTTCATTCCAAATCGGTTCAGGGGTCATTGAGATATGATTGAGTTAAGATTACATGTCATTCTTGAGTATATCTACTTAGAAAACCTATTTTTGAGAATAGAATAGCATGAGATCGGTGCTTAGGGATGGCTGTACTGATGATAGCCAGGTCATGTGGCTACATTATCCGCAATCGGTTCAGGGGTCGTTGAGATATGATTGAGTTAAGATTACATGTCATTCTTGAGTATATCTACTTAGAAAACCTATTTTTGAGAATAGAATAGCATGAGATCGGTGCTTAGGGGTGGCTGTACTGATGATAGCCAGGTCATGTGGCTACATTATCCACCAAGAAGTATGTAATTATGCCCATATGCGGCCAAGATATGGCCGATCTCGAGTCATACAGTCATCCACTGGCACTTTAACCAGCAAAATTGGTAACTGGCTACACAACACAACATCACAAATATTTCAGATCAGAAAGGTAGAACAGATGGTATCATGATGTTACTATTAGCCTACAAAATTTATTCGATAAAATTTATTGTAAGATTAGTCGTGAACTCGATGATGAGGAAGGGTGCTTTATCATGCTACCACCGGCACTTTAACCAGTCCAAATACAGTATATCTGGTGATTAAGTAATTCAAGTAAGCGACGGAAGCATTATCGCAATCACTCGTCCGCACTCCCACCATCAGATAGCATGCCCTCATCGCTATCATGTTCGTTCTCACCCCGCTCACCGTGCGCTTCATTCTTCTCGTTGCTCTTTGCTCCAGGCCTTGGTGGTGCTCGCTCCAACTTGCCCCGCTTTGGCTTTGCCCAATGAACTCGTCGCTTTGCCAGCTTTGCAAGGTCTCGTGCTTCTTCCCACAACCACAGCTCCTCTTGGTAAGCCTCTTGTTGCTCTTTGTTCCTCTGCTTACGTGCCTCGCCTGCTTCTTTCCAGGTCGCCATCAGCTCACTTTGGGCTTCCTTTTGCTTTCGCCGGATCTCACGCTCAACTTTCTCTCTCTCCGTTGTGGCAACTTGTTCGTTGATGAGTGTTCCAAATGTCTCACTTGTAAGTAGCTTCGGTAGCCCATCTGCATTGAGCTTTCCTTTCTTCTGCTGTTTCTGCTTATCTTCTTGTGCTTGGAGCTGGTTGGACAGGTGACCAACGAACATGTTTTGGAGCACTGCGGTCGCCTGTGTGCCAATCAGGGCGCTCTTGTAGGCTTTGAGTTGAGCATAGGAATCTTTTAGTGCAGCCTGGTAAGCCTTCTCTGTTTCACTTTGTGGATCTTCTAGCAGCAACTGATGGTGATATCTGTGTGTTGGCGACACAACAATGGGCAGGTATTTGGGAAGGCAATTTGATGAGGTAAGGGGGGTTTTGTCGACGAGAAATGATCCCGACGTTGATTTGAGGGCAGTGACAGTATCTAAGGTAGCCGCATGCCAGCTCATGTGAGTTGATGTCGCTGGTTGACGGACAGACCATGACGTGCTGACAGTGCCGCTCAGTGATTGAATTTCAGTGTTGCCGAGAGGTGAAACTGGCGTAACATCACCAGTGCATGGCCCAGGCCCTGGGAAAGAATCCAGTGTACTCGTTTCACTCTGAAACTGGCAGAGGAGTGAAGTCACAGCACAGACTGGGCTTGACTGTGGGAGTGGCAGACAGCCTTGCGACGAGGTCACAAGACTTGGTGCCATCATTTCATTTGTTACAATATTAGGGCTAAACGGCCATACTCCGGTCTTCTTGACTCAGAAGGCAGTCCGTATCAGTTCTGGCGTTAGGACTTTGCGGTTGTTACAAACCTCTTCATTTTCCACTTTCCGAAGTCACGTGACCTGCTTAGTCAGCATCACGTGACCACTTATACCTTATACACTTCACCTTTCGTCTCTCACCTTTTACTTTTCCAAGTCACGTGACTTGCACAGCCATAGGTCACATGACTTATCCTGGTAGCACCCGTTGGACACTTACCATATTAGTTAGCATAGCTTATCCAGACCGGCCCTAAGCTGGTCTGTGCACACCTGTCAGTAGTATAAATACTTGAATGCACCAACCGAACAAGCCAGTCTTGTTCTGGTTGGATTCCCTCCATCCTACACATTCCCCTCCCAGTGTCTTTGTTATTTGTCGAGGTGCCATAGTCCTTGCTGGATCTAGGTTGCCTTCAGCGGTGAGCTTTCTCATAGACCGAAATGAATGATTGTTTTGTAACTCGTTGTCCAGTCTGGCACTTGAATTCATCCTGTTCCTTGGACCATTGTTGCTTCAAGGGACCAAAGACAACAACATCAAGTCCCTGGTAAATGTGGGTTGTGTGTGCGGGATAGCAAAGAACATGAATATTGTGTCCGTGTGCATAGTCAAGGAACCCTTTTGAGTAGTGTGAGTTGTGGCCATCTATGAGCAAGAGCCGGGCACGTCCATTTGCTTTCTCGTGTGTCTTCTGATCGAAATCTGCAATCCATAGTGCTCCAATCTCTCCATCGGTCCAACCTTTATCAGAATATGCAATACTGAATGTCACATGACCCGTTAGAGCTTGTCGCTGATGTCCAGAACATGGCATAGCTTTACTCACGACGCATGTAAGGTATTCCCTTGATGCCAATTGCCCGAAAATGATTGACCCTTGTAGATACAGAGTGGCGGAATTGCGCCACCATCAGCGCAGATTGTAAGCATCACAGTAATCGTCTCTTTGCTTCCATCAAGTTGCTGATATTGCAACTTCTGCCCTGCTTGTCCGATCACATGCTGTTTTCATCCAACGCCAGGTTGAAATCCAGACTCGTCTGCAGCCCAAAGGCAGTCTGGCTCGATGTGATTATCATCCAAAGCTTTTTTGAGCAGGTTACACCAAGCTTGGTGAGTGTTCTCATTCACTGCCCGGCCACATTTAGAGTCTAAGAGTGAACTCCAGTAGACTCCCAACTCCCGAGCATGTCGTCCAAGAAAGCGGGTGGTCCAATTTTGTCCAACTCCTGCCTCAGGGAAAGCAGATTGTAGGCAGGCTCGTAATATTGTGTTGACATGAAGCTTCAAAGTATCATGGGAGAGTGGAAAGCCATGTGCAGAAAGCTCGGTGCAGTATGCGACGACGGTTTCATCCTCTTCAGGGGTAAGCCAACCATGGTTTTCTTCATTTGCCTGCTGACAGCTTCTTCCTCCAGAAAGTCGACTTTTGAGTGTCACATGGTTGAGGAGGACCTTCTTCCCGTGCTTCTTCATTTCCTCCACAGTCAAACGACACAGAGCATGTAGACTTCGCTGCTCCTTCTCTGGTTTCTCCTGGTCGTCCATATAAAGTTTGATGGCATAATTCACGGCTTCTTCTTTAATTGGGGCGAGTCTTTTCTGCTTTTCTTCATTGGACTTTGCACAGCCAGCCATTTGGTAGAAGTTTTTGATCAATAGACGCGATGCGATGCAACAACGCCAGTCAACACGCCGCTGTCAGACTCCATTGCATGTACGTCACTTCATGTCTATCACCTTTTATGGTATATCACGCTTATAAGCGACAGCTGCCATACTGATAGTCACTTCTCAGACTTGCTCGACCGGCATCATGCTGGCACAATAGGCAGTTTTTGGATTATCCTCATGTAGCCGCACAATCTCAAGTAGAGTTGTCTGCATCTACCTGGCCCATTTTTACAGATCCTGCTTGCTATTACATAGAGTAAATCAGAATATAGTGTGATTTTGGACACAAAACATAGATTCTTCAATGCATTCAATATGGTTTGCATGCTAAAAGCCACTATCCATAATAGTGGTGACTAGTATCTACAACTTTGCTCTATAATTTGCACAAATCAGAAGCAACTGTCACGTTGTGTAACCGTTTGGTAAAAGTGCCGGTGCTGGTTAAAGTGCCGGTGGATGACTGTATGTCATTTTGGAGAAGGTACTTTGAGAAATTATCATAACTATCTCAAATAAAATCGTAAAAATGTGGGAAAATCAGGATAAATCAGTCAATATACTACATAATAGGGGCTAGCATTGGTCCACCCAAAAGACTGGTCCTGACTGGTTTTCGGTCAGTCTTTTGATTTTCTTGAAATCAATAGACCAAGACTGATGTAAATCAAAACCAGGATGGACCGGACCAATCAGGACTGGTCTTTATCGGTCCAGTCCGGTTAAAAATCGATTTTTCATTGGTCTTAGGACCAGACCTTAAAACACTAGTGGGCATAAGTACAAATTCTCTTTTTCCTATGTGTGCTAATACCAGCAGTCTCTATACCCCGAGCAAGACATGGTGGATGTCGACAGTAAGCTCAATGCGGCTCTCAGGCTCATCAGAGATACCGGTGTACACTGCACTATGAATGTTTTTTTTTTTTTTTTTTTAAGTCAATTTTTGTCCCATGTGGAGTGTAAATACTCTATGAGGACAGTCTAGCTAAGCGTGGGGCCCGTGCCCCCTACTACTCCGTCTGCGCGAATGCCCCGAGGTGGGCATGACCCCCGGTCCGCCGTTCCCACTGGCCGTTTTAGACGCCACAGACTTCCGCCGTAGTGCTCTCTTGATTCCATTCGTGTAGGTAGCGGTACGTGATCGGCAATGTAGAATGACAGGTACTGGGGCCCGAAGGCCTGTCGTACGTGTGGGAGTAATGGTGTGTAAATGCATAGCGAGGTGATTGGGTTTGAGGATCAGATGTAGGAGTGCTTGTTGATGACCTTGCGGAATCTCGACACGTTTGATCATCGCTTTCAGTGTTAAGCAAGCTAGGCATTTGCGATCTGCAATACACCCGCGTCAAGATTTCGTTATACATGCTTGATGCACTCTTTATCAGTTGATTATCGTGCTTTCAAACAAGTCCGTACGTCGTCTGGTCGCTTGATCTCGCGATGTCATGCAACGGCAAGAATTTGGTCACTTCACTTGAGGAAATTGTCAAATGATTACTCACCCTTGTCTCGTTCCCACCATCAACAAGATCTCTCTTGCTACCTCAGATGGCATGACTGGTACGGGCGCCAGCACCCCCACCTTCCAGCAGTGAACAACAGCCATCGTATGGACTTTTTGGATACAGCCTAGCTTGGGACCGGGGCAGACGTCCAAGAGCAAGGGCAAGGAGGTTAACACTGATAGTGGGCGGAATTCTGACCGTCAATCTGAGGATGCACGTCGGGCGGTCGCGACGCGGGCCGAGTCGCTGTTGAAGCAGTTCAGGGACAATCAAGAGATCATCAAGCCCGAAGCGAGCAGACAGGGGTTTGGCACCCAGGTGTGGGGAGAGCACATCACTGAAGCACTGTCACCCCTCGGACGGAGCGGCGTTGCAGGCTACATTTGATTCGCGTTACTTAAACCCGGGCTCTAGTACCGTTCTTCCATGCCCGAAGAGATCCTCGGGTACTTCTTCCGGTTGCACCAGATCAAGATAGAGGAAGATAAAAAGGTGGAAGGCACTGTTGCAAGGCAAGGTTTTTCTTTTGTAATCACACGCGACTCTTTCCAACACATCCACCTCTCAAAAAAGGACTGCGACCTCTGCACGAATCAACTTGCTGTTGCCCGAGGCGATCGTGAAAGCGATGGCTTTAGCAAAGCACATGGCTGCACAGCTTACGGACAAGGCGAACGATCTCATCCGCAGGGTTGAGGAGGCTTTGGCCAAGCTGATAGAGACCACGACGACGCCTGCACCCGGGTGGGGTTGTGGCGATTCGAGCAAATATGACTCGGAGGATGTATAATATTTGTTTGAAGCAGTGTATGTAAAAATGAGATGTTAACTTCTAGTATAGCTCGCAGCTGCTCGACTGGCTGATTTGGAACGTGCGGCAGCGTATCACAACATGCGTGTTCTGTTCAGTCTCTTGTCATCATATGTGCTATTTACTGAGTGCAAGGAAAACGAACGTATTACTTCGGAAAGGGAGATCATACAAGTCATTAGTAAACGTTTAAACAACCAGTTCGTGCAGCATGTCGTTGAACGAGCAACCTCGTCTGCCCGGGTCGAGCATACTATTACATCCCCTCAACCTCAGCCTGCCACCTCTTCTGCTTCCCCTGTTCCACTGCCTCCTCTCGTCCGAGTTTCGCTTTGCAGAGCGCTGTTGTCGTCACGTCCTATTGGCGCATCCTCATCCTCATCCGCGAGGGCGTCACCGTCTGACTGAGTCTCGCGATTGCGTGACCGTCGAACCAGCCTATAAACGTACTGGGTCGTCTTGATGATTAGGTAAATCGGGCCAGTCACCACCATCACGCCGAGTCCAACCGCCAACCCGCCGAGTCCCACACCGAGTTCCACCGCATTGACGCAGATACTGATCCCAAGGCCTGCGCCAATTACCACCGCCGAGACGCCGATGATTGCGCCGAGTGCTACCACGATGAGCACCGTTCCCGCCGTGGCGTAGCCAAGGAACTTCAAAGCACGGCCCCAGTGCTGAATGTCGGGCGGCAGTGTATCTCCGAACCACATCAGGTCCTCATGCGACAACTCCCCTTCAACAGCCTTCATCATCTTTTCCAGCATGATGATCACGTCGGCTGTCATAGTATACATCAGTAAACGACACATACTGAAAGATGTAATAACAGATGACTTACATTTGGTTGGAGTATTGACACGCCACGGCGGTGTCTCACTCTCGGCAAAGAGTGTTTGGGACAGATAAATTTGCCTCAAATCGCGGTATTCGTCTGTGTCGCGTATAGATTGCTGCAGTGACTCTGTAGTAGAGCGTATCAGTTCCAACCTTGTCTCAAGACAACATAAAAACACGTTCTGTTTAGAGCTAGATTACGCAGCGCACAAGCAGGTCCCATCATTTCCGAGGCTGACCGGGATTGTATCTTCGACGACTTGCGACTTTCTGTGTTCTCTGTAATCTGGGCGGTCTCCTCAACTGGCTGCTCCTGACCACTGGCGACGAAAGTTGAAGTTTGGTTTGGTTGTGGACACGGGGTATGTTGATAATCCTTCGGGAGCATCATCGAGATAATTTCGGGTATGTGAGGTCCAACGACCGTCGCTCCGTCCGCTTGGGTTACAAATAATCAATGGGAAGCTCTCGACAGAATGCCAGCGATGCTTACGTGTCTGAGCCAACGCAGTCAATATCGTCACCCCTGTCTTCTGGACCTTCCATTTAGGGTTTTTTAAGAGATCCAAACTCTCTTTAACGAGCTTTTGAATGCAGACATCAGACGAGTCGGCTACGATGCCTCAGCAACGATATTCCACTGTCATCATCCCTATACATACTGGAGTTCTTGTCCTTGAAAAGCAATCCTGAAAGGATGTTCTTTAGTTGGCCTTGCCCTGCCTTCGCTCCTAGAACCTTCATCATGTTGTGGTCCATTACACGGTCACGTAAGACGTCTGGTCAGGTAAATCAGCACCGTCCATAATCAGTAGTAGAGCATTACTGTTTTGCATAAGATATACGAAAATTGTAAGCCCTTCGACTTGACCTATAGCATCGTCGAAATAGTCTTTCTGTAGCATGCCAACGATGTGTTTCGGAAGGAGTTTGTTGTCTTCAATTTTCATGTCCGCATTCCACTCAGGGTGTTTCAAACAAGTAGCCAAGGCGTATGCAGCGAGAAGTGCGCTAGCTTTGTCTTGCAGCTGATTAACGAACATACCCACTAGGTCGATCTTGCAGAGATAAGTCAGAAACACGGGAGCTGACGAACGATCAGTGCATCCTATTTGTTCTGCTGAACTAGACTCACTCTCGCACAGCTTCAAGAGCATCATTGTCATGGTAATACGCACCAGAGGATTGCCCTTCCGAGCAGCCTTTTTCAATTCTTTGATCAGTTTTTCCTGCTTTTTGTCGAATCGAGTGGCGTCTGATACAATGTAGTTATGATCGAATCTAGTTAGAGATAACCCAAAAAAATCTCACCGAGTCCAAGAATGGAAGCAAGCTGAGGGTCTGTGCCGCCGCTTTCTTCGCCGGCCAAATCATGTGTGTCAAAATTGTTTCGGCCCAAGGCGCTTGTGATATTTGCTCGAATACGTGCATTGCCAAGAGGTAAGAGTTCTAGAACGTAGACTCAAACAGGGAAATACAAGTCCAAAGACACGCAGCTTACTTCGCTCAGGATCGTGGGCAAGGCATATTTGGACAGCAAGAGGGCCGATTATCCCGCCACGTTTCTTGGCCAGTTCGCAGATCCTAGGCATCGCTGCAGAGCATACGTCTTTGGCTGACGTTATGTTAGCACCGATCTAAGCGTGCCGATTGCCTACGAATATCTACCGTTTGGGTCTCGTGCCAAGGTCAACATCATGCGGAGCGCAGCAATCAAGAAGTGCGGGTCTACAATAAATTGTACAGTAATGTGAATATGTTGTCCAGATCAAATGTATTGTCCTTACCGTTGACCTGCAATACCCGGCTGAGTCTTTGCACCTTGGAATTCGGGTCTTCCTCCCCGAGTTTCTCGATTATGAACATGCAGGTAGTTTCTGATGGATCATGAGTAAACCCGAAAGGTGTGATGATCAGCAACGCACCACACTGCAAAAGGCTATTCAAGCCTTTCATCACCTGTACGAAGTTGTTCTCCCGTTGGCTAAAAGCGGGCATTCTTCCTTTACCCGTGGTGGCGACGGTCGAATCGACTAACTCCACGAAAGTTTTCAAGAGTTGATCGGTAAGAATGTGCGTTCGCAAATCCTTGTGTCTCGTCAGGGTATTCAAGAGGGCAACCATTCTGGGATTATATCGATGCCTGCGTTCCGCCAAAATGCTCATGAGGCATTGCCTCGCATCATCGAATGCAGTGGTTGAAGGCATCTCTAAGTGCTGGGGATCGAAGGCTGCGACGGAATACTATACACAATTTATACATCATGGAAAGGGATAGAACACTCACCTTCGTAATAGGCGACGATGACAACAAGCCTGGTGAATGATGCACATTTACGGTCGCCAATGATCTCCTTGAACTTTTCTTGCCAGTCCGGTATGCTTTTAATGCATTCCTTCGCCTTGTCTGAAAGTGGCGGTGGGGTGAATACTGTGTATATTGAAAGGGGACAAACTTACTGAATCGCAGTATGGACAGCAATTTCTCGACGCATATCGTCTCGCCCATTCGTTGACGATCCAACGAATTCACCAGTTTTTGCACTTCCATATCACCAAACAGATCTGTCTCCCAGAAAGATTTGTCAAGCTCCGCGTCATCGGGTGTTACCATACGTATGTCGAATCCTCTTCCCCGTGTTGCTCCTGGTCTATAGGCGTTCGCGTACAAAATAGAAGCATGGACTTTTTGATACGGCATGATAAGACGTGGTTCCGACCGATGCATACTACCGAGTACCACGTTAACAACAAGGCCCAGCAAGACGTCACAGGACTCACCGTCGGGCATCACTACCAGGACCACCATAAGATACTTGATGCCTAATGGCCAGATATTCAACGAAGCGCCACGCAGTATTCATTGAATTACGGGTGCCAAAGTCGATATCATCTGGCCCCCAGGTAATGTCTGTCGGGCGTAACTCGAGACCACGTTCAGCCGCTTCTCGATACATCCATAACAGCGATACGTTCCCGGCTTGATGAG
>JBBPNG010000782.1:0-16129 GCA_038091095.1 Leccinum incarnatum
AATTATGTAATTAGTTACCATGTTGTACCAATTAGTATTAGTTTGAATTGATATTTTTGGTTGCGTAATTAATTGCTGGCGTGAACAGATCAGATGGAATGTGCTTTTTTACAGCTTGTGCAAGTCCAGCATAAGTCAGTGGATAAGTGTCGAGCAAGTAGGATCCAGGAGTGGACCCTACTTATATAAGTAGATTTTTACTTGCCGTGTGATTCACTTATGGCTACTTATGTTGCCATAAGTAGCCATAAGTAACGTGTTAATTGCCTGATGGACCTGTTATCAATGCAGCTGCACCAGCACCTATGATACCAACGCTCTGTTGATGAGTAAGTTCAGTGGTGCTCATGGCGGAGATGGTTCGAGAGGTGAGTAATGGCAGTCAGGACCCTTTAAACAAGCGAGTGTGGTCTTCCGGCTGTCGGACATCACGTAAAAGCATTCTAATAAGTTGATGAACATCATCTTGGAGAAGGTAGTATTTCGAATTTGACTTGGTTTGTTCGTGTTTGAGATGTCAAGTAGAATTTTCTCGCTTGTGTCGCTTGTCCGAAGACCTTCAAGTTGCACTGTGGCTCCGCTCGTACACGTAACACCCGGGCCACAAGTTGCACGGCCATACTAATTCTTTCAGAATGTTCGCGTTTCACGACTAATCGAATGCACTCACGGATTTCATCTCCCACTACACGCCTCCGGTCCAGGAGGGCCGCCGCTTGCTAATTTGCCACCACTTCAACTTGTTGGCCTGAGTAAGGAGCATATGGTGCTCCCGACAATTTTCGCAGGCCGTACGCTGGTTGCCATATATATCAGCATGGATGTACCGGTCCTCATGCAAGTACTCACCTGAATCCCTTCCCATCCACGGCGTCCAGGCTTTGAAAGGGCCGCCAGCTTGCCCAGTCCGTCAAGATTACTGAGCCGTTGCGTTTGCTGCATCCTCGTCAAGCATCATGATGGACATCGAACAGTCAGTACTTAAGCTCTGCTGATCGATAACTCGAGAGTGCACATTCCTGGCCCAGTGACTGAGCGATTTAAACAGATTCCGCCGTGCAGGCTATCAGGCAATAGATGACATATGTGACTACTACTATTCCCTGCAGAGCAAGCCTGTCGCATCACAAGTAGAACCTGGGTATCTCAGACGAGCTCTCCCTTGTACGCTCCCGTTCACTATGTCTATCTGCGTGCCGACCTCACTAGAATTGGACCAGCGACAGTGCCTCAGACGGGTAACCCATTTGAGATGATCACGCAGGACTACCACAAGCTCATTGTCCCAGGTACGTGTCCACACCAAGTTGTCTTAATCACCTACCTGGAAATTTCAAACGAAAAGGTTTGATGCACTGGCAGCATCCTCGTTTCTTTGCCTATTTCCCCATAGCCAACACCTTTGAAGCTGTCCTCGGGGAAATCTACGCGACTGGTATCGGAACTAACCCCGGATTCAACGTGAGTCCCATTCTCATCTATCTCCGAATTTATTCACACTGTGGCTTACCGTCTTCTCTATGATTGCAACGACTGGAAGTGGTCGGTCAGTCCAGCATGCACGGAGCTGGAGACAGTCGTGATGGATTGGGCAGCTAAGCTGCTGGGTCTTGGTGCTGCATTTTACAACACTTCCGGGGTTGGAGGGGGCGTGATTCAGGTCATCATCTACGTTTTCTTTTCTCACTTATTTGCCGTCTCACATGGTACCTCGTGTGCAAATAGACCACCGCATCGGATTCGGCGATCGTCTCCGCCGTCGCAGCTCGATCGCGCTACATGCGCCAGAACCCTGACGTACCTACTGAGAAACTGGTACTATACACAACGACGCAAACGCACTCTTTGGGTAAAAAGGCAGGTTTGATCCTAGGTTTGAACGTGCGCGCCCTCGAGGTCACGTCGGAAGACAATTATGCTTTGCGTGGTACAACGCTCAAGTGTGCGCTTGAAGAAGATATTCGTGATGGCTTGCATCCGTTCATGATAAGTAAGAAATCTCAATCCCAATCCAATCTGTTCCTCATGATAAGAACGGTGTTGTAGTTGCCACGGTTGGCACTACATCCTCGTGCGCGATTGACCATCTCGGAGAGATCGGAGAGATCGGTAAGCCGTTATCATGTCTAGAATAAAGGATTTGATCTGAGAGTGAGCTAGTTGCCACTACACCTTCGCTATGGTTGCATGTGGACGCCGCATGGGCGGGGGTGGCCCTGGCGTGCCCGGAATACAGGGATCTCTGTTTTCTTGACGACATCAACAAGTACGCAGACTCGTTCTGCACAAACTTTCATAAGGCAAGTTATTTCATTTCATTTCCTGTCTCTGCCTTTTCCACTTCTCCGTGCTTTCTGGAAAACAACGTTCAATATTCTGATCCTATCAATATTACACTACTTTCATAGTGGGGACTGGTCAACTTTGATTGCTCCGCGTTGTGGGTACGGGACCGCAGAAACCTGACGGATACGTTGGATGTGACGCCCGAGTTTCTGCGATCAAAACACGGTGATGCTGGTACGTTCATCTTACGGTGGTTCAGACGTACTGTACTCAAAGATCCTTCCACGTTGATCATCAGGTACTGTGGTCGACTATCGTAACTGGCACTTGGGTCTAGGACGGCGGTTCCGTTCCCTCAAGATGTGGTTCGTCCTGAGGTCCTTCGGCGTGGAAGGGTTTCAGCATCACATCCGCCGAGTGAGTTCGCTTTTTCCACGCTCGGACCTCTCTACGACCTTTCATCCTAAATCTGTGTGCGCATGCAGACAATGCAGTGTAGCGAAACTTTTGTCTCGCTTGTCAAACAGTCCCCGCACTTCCGCCTCGTTACGCCACCGTCTTTCTGTCTGAGCGTATTTCGACTGGAACCTTCTACTTCAACATCGACCGCACGGTCCCTTGAACTCGAACAACTCAATGCGCTCAACCGAGCATTCTACACACATTTGTCCGCACGGACTGACGTTGCGTTTACCCAGACGGATCTTAATGGGATGATCTGTATTCGCTGCGCTGTCGGGGTGGTGCGCACAAAAGAAGCGGATGTCATCCAAGCATTCGAGGTTTTGCGTGAAGAGGCGGTCAACACGCTCAAGGAGTGGGATATGGAGTGGGAGGAAAACAAAGAGAACGAGAAGCTCCCCGACGCAGTCATTCAGACAGTGAATTGACAGAGACCTTCCCGGAGCACATGTATATTCATGTAGACTAAATTCAGAAGGGAAGAACCTTGCATTGGCGATGTATATTAGGTGAGACCCCAGTCAGACGAAAACACGTACAGCAAGCCCGAGGTAATCGGGAGCTAAAGTGTTAAACCTTAATGTGTAGTTTCATCCTGGATGGGGAAACAGATTCTGCTGATCATGACACCCAGAGATACAGTCTGAGATATTGATGTAGTGTCACTGACCATTTATCCGGTTTGTAGCGACCAGGGTGTTTAGTATAGAAGTTCTGACAAACATATCAATACTCTGGACCATGAAGCTGCCTAGAATTTACTGGAAGCCACGATCAAAACTATGGAACAACCTCCGAAAGTGTTGTCAAGTAAGCTGCAGGATGATCCGAGGGGTGCCACAGAAGTAACTGCTGAGTCAGCATAGAGCATCCATCGACCACGCGTACGAGCCCCTAGATTGAAGCCTTCGATTGTTGTCCGCAGCTCGAAAACGTGATGCTCATGGTCACCGAAACTGCGCGCGGATTGATCGCATGTAATGACCTATTAAGGAAGACAAGTCGGTTATTCTTTTGCTCTGGCCTAGGCCGCCTGCGTGTGCCCTCGGAAATTCGGATAATCAATGAATGAATGCCCTTTCTTTGGCTGTTGCGTCCGACGTCGAGAGTCTGCCAGTGGGTCTGGATAGTCGCACATGTGATCCATGGTTTGGTAACCGGGCCCCGGCGCGACGAAACCTGTTACATGCATCTCAGTGATTACGAGAAAGCATCAGTTCAACGATCGAAAACAGTAAAGTTCACTGACTGTTAAATGCTCGTGTTTGATGCGAAGGGGCGAGTGGGCCAGATCACAGACGTGGTCTTGGGAGGGAATGAAGTACGCCCAGAGTGGAGCAGAGCAAGATTTATATACGCTTCCATTCTCTATGATGCCTCTGTGCATTCCTGTGTCTTTGCATAAACGTAGTAACGAGAAGTTGAACTTCAACTTGGAATCGAAACGGATGGGAGATTTGACACCAAAGGGCGGGTTGCGGACTTCGGGTATCTTGCGTTTCCTAACGTTGTTTCTGACTTCTTGGTCTCAGTCAGCACTGCATCACCAAATTGTTCAAATTCCGATGATGCCCGATAAGGCAATCGCGAGTCGCGACCTCTTTCGCCGACGCGACGCCGTACGCTATCTCGCTATTGTCTTCTGACAATGTTATCACTCCTACGATGTATTAATATATTCCTGCATGAAATTGTATACACGTCAATAGTTGAATATATTTGCTTCACTAACTGAAACATTTTCTTTTGAACAGTGGCAAACATAGGCACTATAGGCTGGCTCAACAAAATACTACTACTACAGCTAGAGACACCTCTGACTCGGAGTCTCTCCATACTCGATTTCTTCATCGAAAGTGGTGAGGGCAGCGAGGGCGAGGGTGAAGAAACAGCATGGGGGGTCTGGAACCAGGACAATCTATACACGACGATGTGCAACGACCGTCGCATGCTCTGGAGACAAAATCGACTGTGAGTGGTGGTTGCGGCATGCCGTAAACAAGGCAGGGTCCCGCAGGGATGAGGAATATACTTAAAGGCGACAGAGGAGGCCATCTGAGTCAACACCACTCTTGGTGGGGCCAAGAAGTTTCAAGTTCAGTGTATTGCTGAAGTGAATGCTGGATAAACTTCTTGATGTCCTTGTTGACGTCCTTATCTAAAATATCTCCCATGTGTTTGCAAACTAGATGTGGGGCAGATGGGGGGGCCTTGGTTACTTAGTAGACCTGTTGTACAATGTAGTCAATAGATTTGGTAATGGAAAATATATTTGACTACAATAAATATATTGGGTGTCATGTGATATATGCGAACTGAATTTGCCAATAGATATCATGGCTGGCATGTAATATCTGTGACAGGATTTCTACGAACATTCATCAATTCGACAGTACTTGATCAAAAATTCAGTTTTTCCAGATCCTACTATATTCTCACTGGACAGTCAGCAGCGACTCTGGGGTCGACATGGGTTATATCTGTATATACCCATATATAGAAATTAGAACAATTTGGTGATGTCATCACCCCGGTCCAACATACTGTGCCATCTCGATCAATTCGTCAGGCCATGTGACGTGTGACAAGGTCTGACAAAAATATAATTCGTCATCTGCCTGTGTGACGTGTGACCACGCCTGAAATTTTCGTCATTTCATCAGACAAAGACCAAGTATCCAATAAGAGTTTGCACTCCCAAATGAATATAGCACAATGAAAATTTTGACTGTAGTTGAATTTCTTGGATTTCTGTGAGGGGAAGGGCATTGCGAGCGAAGTTGATGAAGAAATGGGGTGTGGGAAACGCAAGCACAAGGCTAACACGCTTTACTCCCACCGCTTTTCTGGCTGAGTCACGATGATTGATAGCCTGTCATGTAGATTACAGTATAAGCACTCACCCCTGTGCTGGCAGAGACTCCTGTAATTGTGCGGACGTATGCTATTTGGCAGAGAACGGTCGAAATCTACCCCTTTTGGTGGAATTCCATTTGTGTACTTATCTTAATTAATTAACAACAGGGTAATTTGCTTTCGCCGAAAAAATTCGTCAGTTGGGCCTGTGACGCGTGACGAACCTGAAATTTTCGTCATTTTGAGGCCCGTGTGACGCGTGACAGACGAATCGATCGAATTGGTACAGTACCTGCTGTGGCATCCTCATCGGCGACGATCAACGCCCAAGGGTGGAGCTGAAGTGCAGAGAGCGTCCACTGTCGTGTCATTCAGCATCAACGCGCAAATGGAAATGAAAAGGCTTACCAAATGGTTCACTCCCTCCTCTAGTAAACCCAACGAAATCATCCACGCAACAACCCAGGCAAAAACCGAAAAAAAGAGAAGTCAGAGATCAACTTGACACTGTCAATGACGCGCACCAATTGCTTTGCTCAGCGCAATAGCCTTGCGTGAGCCGGTGACGACAACAACAACCTCGCGGGAATCCAAGACCGTCTTGACGCCAACAGTGAGCGCCATGCGAGGAACCTTGGAGATGTCATTATCAAAGAAGCGTGCGTTGGCAAGGATGGTGTCGTAGGCGAGGGTCTTGATGCGCGTGCGGGACGCGAGGGACGAGCCTGTGAGTGGGGGCGATAAGGTGGTATGAGAAGACCAACGCCATCACGTCATTCTCCGGGCTGGGACGGACCGGGTTCGTTAAAAGCAATGTGACCGTCCTCGCCGATACCGCCGAGGAAGAGTTCGATACCGCCGTACGACTTGATGACAGCCTGATATGCATTGCATTCCGTGACGTTCCGAGTTTATCGTCCCCCGTTAGACTTCTCCGTTATGTTTATCCGACACGCTTTGTTCCATCTAGTTTGTACACTGGGTGGATCTACACCAATATTGTGAGGTATATAAACCCTGCCAGTCATCGTGTTTGCACTCCAGTCCAAACCACCTCTCCGCTCTCAGACTTTCACGCTTTAGACAAAGCCAAGAAAAACCGAACCTAGCTCCACCCATACATCTTCTACCAAACATGAATATTGAACAGTCAGTAGATTTTTCTAGTCGTCGGAGCGTTGAACGAAATTTGCGCAACTGCTGACTTGGATGCATGTACTAGATTCCGTCGTGCAGGCTACCAAGCCATAGATCACATATGCGATTATCATTATTCCATTCGGAATATGCCTGTCGCGTCACAAGTAGAGCCAGGATATCTCAAACGCGCTCTCCCCTGTATGTTTTCCCCCCCATTGTTCGGCTGCGCGTCAACCTTACTATGATTGGTCCAGCGACGGCACCCGAGACGGGCGAGGATTTTGATCTGATCACACGAGACTACCATAAGCTGGTAGTTCCAGGTATGCATTCACTCTGTTCGTCTTGATTCAACCTCTGACACGCATACTGGTAATAAATTGAAAGGTTTGGTGCACTGGCAGCACCCTCGCTTCTTTGCATTTTTCCCCATTGGCTGCTCATTCGAAGCCGTCCTAGGAGAACTCTACGCAGCTGGCATCGGACACAATCCAGCGTTCAACGTGAGTCGAATTCTCCACATTCCGGTAGCGGTGCTCACATCGTCACTTTTATACTCGATGACTGGCAGTGGTCCGTCAGCCCAGCGTGCACGGAGCTCGAGCAAGTGACAATGGACTGGGCAGCCAAGATGCTCGGCCTCAGTCCTGCGTTCTACAATACTTCTGGGGTCGGAGGCGGCACCATTGAGGTCAGCATCTCTCTCTCTCTCTTTTTTCATAATCTCACTTGGCATGCAAATAGACGACCGCATCCGATGCCACCCTCGTTGTCGCTGTGGCGGCACGATCCCGCTACATGCTCAAGAACCCTGGTGTACCTACTGAGAAACTAGTGCTGTATACGACGACGCAAACACACTCGTTGGGGAAAAAGGCAGGGCTGATCCTGGGCTTGAATGTACGCGCGCTGGAGGTCAAGGCTGATGACGAGTATGCCCTGCGTGGTGCAACGCTCAAGTGTGCACTCGAAGAAGATTCTGCGGCCGGATTGCATCCGTTCATGATAAGTATGGGCTTTCTCGAGCGAAACCCGTCTTGTTACTGATGACTTATGTCGCAGTTGCCACAGTTGGCTCTACGTCCTCAGGCGCGATTGACCATCTCGGTGAAATCAGTAACATTGGTAAGCCATTGTCCTGCTAAGAAGAAAGAATTTGCACTGACAGCGAGCTAGTTGCCTCTGCACCTTCGCTATGGCTGCATATCGATGCCGCATGGGCAGGAGTGGCCCTGGCGTGTCCGGAATACAGGCAACGCTGCTTCCTCGATGATATCAACAAGCACGCAGACTCGTTCTGCACAAACTTCCACAAGGTACATAGCTTTTTCTCACGTGTCATCAACGTTAATCACTCATGCCGCCGTTCTATATTCATAGTGGGGCCTCGTTAATTTCGACTGTTCCGCGCTATGGGTGCGAGATCATCGCAACCTAACCAATGCGTTGGATGTAACACCGGAGTTTTTGCGGTCGAAACACGGCGATGCCGGTATGTTTTCTCTGCTTGGAGATCGCCACACACACAGGGTTAATCCATGCCGGTGATCAGGCACCGTAATTGATTATCGGAACTGGCAGTTGGGCCTCGGAAAGCGGTTCCGTTCATTGAAGCTGTGGTTCGTCCTAAGATCATACGGAGTGCAAGGTTTCCAACGCTACATTCGCCGCGTGAGTTTCATGCTCTTTCATCTTGGCTAAGCTAAACCATGTGATGTATATCAACAGACCATCAATTATAGCGACATGTTTGTCTCGCTGATCAAGGAGTCCATGTACTTCCGCCTGGTCACTCCGCCAAGTTTCTCCTTGAGTGTGTTCCGACTCGAACCCCCTGCTTCTATGTCTACCTCGGCCTCAACGACACAGCCCATTGACCTTGCGCAACTCAACGCGTTGAACCGCGCGTTTTACACACGGTTGTCCGCGCAAGAAGACGTCACATTTACTCGGACGAATCTCAACGGGATGATCTGTATTCGTTGCTCTGTCGGGTCGGAAAGGACCGATGAGTGTGATATCCTGCAGGCATACGACGCGTTGCATGAAGAGGCGATTCAGACGCTCGATGGTTGGGACTCGGAAACGACCACGGAGATGGAAGTTGTGAACGTGGTAATCTAATGATACGGACACCCAAAACATAAAGCAATATGGACTATGATAGATACGTTAGACTACTTTTCTTGCTTTCCTGTCATGTAGAAGGGACTATTAATCTTGATTGCACTTTCCTTTCTACTGGAGTCAACTTGCTGCAAGGGATCTGTGACGTTGCAGCAAGGTGGTATTCCATCCGACTGCGTTGACATCCCGGTGGTCAGGACTTGAGATTGAGATTGAATATTGATCGATCCAGAGTTCTCCTGCCTAGTTTCATGGCGATCTCCGTTTACTCGCGGGTCGTCGGAACCTGAAAAGAAGCATCCGCGTCGATCGTATGGGCCTCGGAGTCGCAGTTTTCCAGCGCCGTTTCACGGTGATCAACTGCACTCTCGGGTACCTTCCGACTGTCTGAAGCTCGTTTGAGATGGCATTGCCAAGGATCCGTGCTGCAACGTCGGTAGCACGAATTCAACGACGTGCTCTCGTATACGGTGTACATATTTCCGCACTCACTTTTCGTCACAAAGGACGAGAGATTCGTCGACGACCATTCATCGACTTTCAAACTGACGAGTCTTCGATCATGATGATACATTGTCCCCCGAAGCAGCAGGTACTACCTCGACCTCGACTCGGGTTCAATTGTCTGTATATACGAGATCTCATCTTGGTTGCTCGGCTTGATGCCAACACCCGGACAAGTCTGCAGCCGGACGGTGATCGCTAGTATACTTGTGGTCGCCATGCACTCAGGTTGATATCGCATGTCTGATATTCGCAAGACCAGGCATGCGACTGGGCTCGGGAGTTTTTTTAACCTAGTCTAGCATTGTCCTCCATAGGGTACTATCCATCACAATAGAACATCAATAGATCCAAAAAAGCAGCCTCGATAACAGGGTGCATGCCCCAGTTTACACTCGTCAACATACAGAGGTCGTCAAGCCCTCTGGGCATTCGCCTCTCGTTTGGCCCGTCTTTCCTCCCCTAGCGTTGTGATTTCGTCTGGGGAGATGACCTTGAATGGCCAAGTCAGCCAGTTTCCACCCGACCTCATGCTCCGAACCCCCATGTCGTCCAGCAATTCGTCCATCGCTTGTGGCCACCTGCAAGTAACATATGGGTTCAGCTCGAGAAACACATCGAGAACATCGTGGACACGCACGTCCAGAATGCGAGCGAACTGCTGTAGCTCTCGTTTACCCACGTCAGCATCTCGGGGTATCGTTTCCTCATCCAGGCACCGTTTCGCTCCGTCTCCGCTAGCGCTTCTTCAACCGTCGAAGGCAAGCGCATCTTGTCCTCAAGGAAGTAGGACGATATCCAGTGCGCCATCACCTCGAACGAGTATCCATTGTTGGTAGTGAACTATCCTTCATTCATGAGAGAAACGCGGGTGGTGGCTGACAACAATGCTCCTCACCAAGGCACCGTTTATGGCGAAATCTCGTTTGTTGATGTTCTTCGCAGGAACGAGACCACGATAGATGGAGGTTGTCCAGCGGTCCTGCTGCGCTTGTGTTGAGGGCGGCAAGGCCAATGTCTTGTAATGACTCCATTCATCAACGTCACTCGAAGGGGCGCGTCTCCCTATACCGAGCTCATCGATCGTTTCCTCTGAGACAGTTATAAGCGCTGGTAACGTAAAAGATATCAATCACTGACTGGTGAAGATCCCCTTCCAGGACGAACAAAACCCAGTGGTAAGGATCACGGCATCCGCCGGAAGTAGATCCCCGTTCTGCAATACGATGGACTTTTCGTCTGAAGCGTAGCCAATTGCTCTGTTTGGAGCGACAAGCTTGATTTTTCCTTCATTAACGAGGGCATGGAAGCCGTCCGACCTCCAAGTTCCCTCGTCGTTGGTACGAATGCCCCAGAACATAGAGTGTGCGTGCCTCAGGGGCGAGTCCTTTGGAACCTTGAGCATAATGAACTACGCGTCGTTAGCATTATACGAACGACGTAGGACGACAAATCACGTACAGAACTCCACTCCAAAAAGTTCCAGAAAGCGTGTGTAATCATACTTCCGAGACTAGTGGTGTGTAAGAAGCGTCTAGTTGGTGGGCGCTTGAGATTAATGTTTAAAGCCATCTGACGTTAACTTACTCCAGAGTCGTTCGTAACTCGATGTGTGGCGAGAATAGTCCGAGAGTCCTTGAAAGAGTGCTGAGGGGGAATAGAATTGGAAGATCCGCGAAAGCATACCTGCTCCTCCTGATAAAGTCAGGGAGCTCGACCGGGTACGCAAAGCCAGTATCCGCTTTTTCGAAAATAACAGACACCTTGATGCCACGACGAGCCAAGTTGGAGGAAAGGCTGGATAACTATTAGTCAGAGACACAAGGGAAAACGAGGAAAACTCGACTGACTCTTGCGCAGATTTCCCTCCTCCGACCACCACCGCAGTGTAATCTGGGTTCGCCTGAGCTGCGGACAGAATCTGATCGTAGTGCGCCGCGAACTCGGATGAGTGGACAACTAGACCACGGAAGCGAATTTGTTCCGCAGACTTTGCCGATAAGGCTTCGGGAATGAAAGGCCGACTGCATCCCTGTAATGAAGAAAAACGTTGGTTCGCACGGCCATGTGGATATGGAAAGCACGGACCCCAGTACATAATACGATGCGAGCAAAAGTCAGGACTTGCTCCATTCCGGTCTTGAGATCGAGGATTTGGACCTCCCAAGCAGAACCATTACTTGCACGACGGATGTCGAGAACCTCGGTCTGGAAACGTATTTTTCCCTGAAGATATGTATCGGCGATGTTTTCCATGTAAGCGGTCATGTCTTCACCACAATGGCGGTTCCCCGTGTTGTTCTTCTTGGGGGTAGGGGGTGGCATTCGTAAAGGAGAGAATGCAAACTCGCCATGCACGCTGAAAACCAACAACATAAACAGTCGAGCGGAGAGTGTAGGGGATGGCACTGACTTGTTGATAGCGACGCCTGGATAGACACGATCTTTTGCCCAGACCCCTCCAACGGACTTGTCGCGGGTCAAGAGCTGCACATTCTGAAAGCCGTCACTCAAGAGGACGTGACCTGTAATTAATGCAGCTGCGCCAGCACCTATGATACCAACGCTCTGTTGACGAGTGAGTTCGGTGGTGCTCATGGCGGAGATGGGTCAAGAGGTGAGTAATGGGAGCAAGGACCCTTTAAACAAGCGAGTGTGGTCTTCCGGCTGTCGGACATCACGTAAAAGCATTCTAATCAGTTGATGAACATCATCTTGGAGAAGGTAGTATTTCGAATTTGACTTGGTTTGTTCGTGTTTGAGATGTCAAGTATAGACTTTGCTAGCCTCGTGTATCTGGCTCGACCACTCATCCAGCCATGAAACGGAATCAGTCCTCAAGAGCGTCCTCGCCGACACCCACAACATTCTCGGGTATATCAAACTACCGCACGGAATCTTACAGACCCGTCAAAGAGGGTTTGCTACCCGCGATGCCCTTGTTCGATCCAAAGGCTGTTGCTCGGACTCATTACAACGAACTGCAGCACTATCTCGCAGCCTACCTCGCCAAATGTCCGTTCGAGTCTGTGTTATTCATCACACCCTTTATACTGACACCAGTTTCGAAGCACCCGCAAATTCTCGCTCGACTGCACGTCAGAAGCTCACCCGGCTCACGAAACAGCAGTTTCAGGAGTTATCCACCGACGTATATGACGAACTCATGCGCAGAAAGGTGAACACTCCGGAGAACGAAAGTGCGTCCAATCAGTAGATACTATTATTATGCAATACCCATCCATTCGCGAACCCAGTACCCTGTCTCCCTCCTCGTGAAGAATTCCATCCAAAGCGGAACCAAGCACGACAGAAACTCGCCACCCTTCCAACCCCTCGGTTCGAAGATTTATCTTCCGATGTCTATTTCGAGCTATCAAGACGTTACCCCGAGTTTAAAGAAGAGGTCCGCACAGATTCCCGGGCCCATATCGCCTTGCTCATTTACCATCTGACAGAACGAAAATGGGCTACCTCCCGTCGGTTCTCCCGGATCCGCTTATGACGATATGCCTTCTCCAGAATTCCATACTTCGCCACGCTTGGATCCGGCTGCCCTCCCTCCAAGTTCTCGACCAGCACGCGTTTCCGAAGAAAGAGGGCTCGAAAATGGATACAGATCTCGTCCCTTGCGCCGGCGCCCTTCCGAAGACGGATTCGCAAGGCACCGACCGAGCGACGATGAGGCACCACCCAGACGCAGCGAAGACGCTTACGGATCCGACTCAAATCCTTTTGGTTCTCGGAAGAAGCCATCACAGGATATCACTCGCGGTCCAATTCCAGATTTTGGACGCCGTCCAAGTGCGACGACCAGTATTCATAGCGACTCCACGGGCACAACAAACGCTCAGAGCGCGACCGCAACCAGCGGTATGATCATTCCAAACAAGAGCACGATCACCGAAGAGGACATCGAGGTACCTTATGGCCGCGAAGAAGTGCGGGACAGTTCAGTCATTACCGTCGGTGAACGCAGAGACGGAGATCTGGAAACATTCGGTGGAATAGACGAGGAGGTTGAACACGAGGGTCCGTCCCTGGGTGGCTTGAGCGCATTAGGCGCACGACTAAAAGCAGGGGGGGATACCCTGGACGACGACGACGGAGGCGGGGCAAGGAGTGGCGATGATTACTTTGACAAGGTCTCACTCGGACGGGCATCTGTGACATCTGATCGATCGGGTGTTGCCATGAGGAGCATAGGCGGGCGAGTTAGTGTGGGGGGAGATGACAATGAGCGGTTGAGACGGGATTATGAATTCAAGATTGCAACCATGCAAGGTAAAATCGTGACCCTCGAGCGAGACCTCGGAAATGCAGAGCAACGAGAAAAGGAATTACGGGATAGCCACCAGCGGATCAAGCTACTAGAAGAAGAGCTCGACGGTTTCCGCAAGGTAAGTGAGGAAGGGTCGCAGCTGAGTTGGTTTTGTTGACTACTCGGGTAGCGTGCCGAAGAACATGGGTCTGCAATGAAAGACCTACGGAAGGAGCTCGATGAGCTTCGTGATCTGCGAGCCAGAGAAAAAGAACGGGAAATAAAGAGGGCACAAGACGACGATGAAGAGCTACAAATACTCCGAAACCGTCTCGAAGATCTCGAAGATGAGCGTGGAGGCGGGCTGCCACAGGTCTGTCCTTATTATTAAGCCTCATCGTTGTTGACTGACCTTCTTATAGGGTGACAGTGAATTGATAGAACAACTTCGTTCGGACATGGAGGGTTTGGTGACCGAGTTGGCGGATCTTGGTCGTCGAAATGATGAATTATTAACCGCCAAAGATGCGGATCTTGCGGTTATTCGCGACCTGGACAATCAATTAAAGGAATACAAACGCAAGTACGAGCTGGCAAAGACCGAACTGAGAAGCGCCAAAGGTACACCCCTCCCTCTGCGTCTATTTTGTGCTGATTCTGAGATTCTTCCTTTCTATTTGAAGCCACGTCGCAGTTGTATACCCCACCTCCCAAGATGGACGACCAGATGCCTATGGCGTCGGACGGTGGGCTGGTGGACATACACGTCACTGCCTTCGTAACAGGAATAGACAGTCTCCTTGCGGCTGGACGGTCAAATGCCCCGACACGCGTCCTGATGCCCATGAAAGCTGTCGTAAACTCTACTTCTGCGATCATTGAAGATGTTCGAGCATACGAATCACGGCCTGCGCGTGTCCACGTTGACATCGATCAGTTACGTCCTCTCCGTGAACGTCTCGAGGCAACCCTCTCGAACCTCGTGGTCGCAACCAAAACGCACGCCATGAGCTCTGGCATGTCGCCTGTCAGTCTTTTGGATGCTGCTGCGAGCCACGTCTCTGCGACCGTCACAGAGATCTCCAGGATGATTTGCATCCGAAAGGCCACGCGAAACGAACAGGAGGAATTCTCTGTTCCCCCGCTGCTTTCACACACACCGTCGTCCCTCCGTTCCACCGAAGAGCTGCGGTCTGGACATGAGCGCAAGTCGTCTGCTGCGAGCTCGCGGCACGAAGGGGAATCGTTGGCTAGCAGATTTTTGGACCGAAGAGGCGCGTCGTCTTCCGAGCCCTCGAGTTCCAGCACAAACTCGCCTCCTCCTATATTCGACAAGTCGCCTGCTCCTGGAAGTGGTGTGGTCAGCGACGATTCCGCACCTCCCGAAGATGCATGGTCTGAACTCAAGGTACGCTTGCGCTTTGCCGTTGAGAAGTAGTTTGACGCTGATCATCGATATGAATATTAAAGCCCTACCTCGAGGCGCAGACCGAATCCATCGTGTACGCCATCCAGAGCGTGCTCTCTGGCGTACGCACTCCAATACCGGCACCGACTTTGAACGAGAATTTGACGCAGATCATCACGATCGTGAACAGCATCGTCGCCGTCTGTAGCGGCAACGTGCCTCCCGCTTCGGCAAAGCAAGGTACCGAGATTTTGGAGCAACTGTCTGAACACGCCAAGAAACTCCAGGACGTGCAAGCGCTGCCGGAGGTGACGAAAGAATCGAGGCAGATCATGGCCAAGTCCAGTTTCGCGGTCGCGAACGCGATGAAGGGGTTGATGAAGCTGGGGGAGCGGTAGCGGTAGGTGGGGCGCTTGATGTGTAACATGTAATGACCATCTTTACCTTTTTTTTTTTTTTTTCTGTTCTCTTCGTTCGATCCGACCACGCAGCGCGTGCGCCGGCATCTGACTACATATGTTCTCGAATATCAGTAATATTCTACTATTGTACTGATGCTTTCCCGCTATGTTATACCATTACATGCGTTACAAAAAAACAACAATTGCATAACATGTTCATCATCGACTCGTCTCTCATCGTGATGTTCATTAATTGCTCATAATAGCCTGCGTCTTCGACAGTAAGTAGTACTAATCAAGCATCGACCAAGCCTTCTAGGAACTCTTGCAGTTCCTGCGCAGCCTTCTCGGAGTCAGCCGCATCCCCGATTGCAGCGCCACCCACGTCAGCATTCGGCCCGTTCCCTCCAAAAAGTGGTCGCAGGGATTCCCAAAGTTCAGTAGTCGCTTCGACCACCTCCGTGCCCTGCGCGGCGCCACCGCCATCGTCCTCGATCTCGCTGGCGGCGCTCTCCTGGCCGGCGCCACGCTGCTGCACGAGCGCCTCAAACGCCCGTTCGAAAGCTGCAGCGTCGAATCCACCATTCCGAACCCCCGCAAGTTCAGCATCGGTATCCACGTCCGCATCGTCCGAGAACCAATTCGAAGCAGAGCCCGACGGCGGAAGCGACGACGACATGTCCC
>JBBPNG010000783.1:0-16111 GCA_038091095.1 Leccinum incarnatum
GGCTTTGCAGTTTTGAATGCTTTAACAAATTCATCAAGGTCGTGATCGCTGATGTCCGAATATTGCCTAGCAAGTCCATAATACTTTCTATATAACCGCAAGGTTTCCCGATGAACATTCAAGACATATGCAATTTTGGTGAAACTGATCTGACGGTCAGTTGAGGTAGCCTCTCGGAGAAAATCATCGCCGTCCTCGCTCTCACCCTGCTCGCTCACGCACAAACCCAGCGCGAGGCCATCGACACGACGAGGACAACGGTGAACACGCCGCACGGGCCCTCGCCGTTCTTGTCCTCACCCTCACTCACTCGCGTGATAACCCAGCGCAACGACGACGACGACGACGGTGAGCACACATCCTCGCTGTCCTCGCTCTCACCTTGCTCACTCACGTACAAACCCAGCGCGAGGCCATCGACACGACGAGGACAACGGTGAATACGCCGCACGGGCCCTTGCCGTCCTTGTCCTCACCCTCACTCACTCGCGTGATAACCCAGCGCAACGACGACGACGACGGTGAGCACGTCCTCGCTGTCCTCGCTCTCACCTTGGTCACTCACACACAAACCCAGTGCGACGCCATCGACACGACGAGGACAACGGTGAAAACGCCGCACGCACCCTCGCCGTCCTTGTCCTCACCCTCACTCACTCGCGTGATAACCCAGCGCAACGACGACGACGACGGTGAGCACACATCCTCGCTGTCCTCGCTCTCACCCTGCTCACTCACGCACAAACACAGCGCGAGGCCATCGACACGACGAGGACAACGGTGAACACGCCGCACGCGCCTTGCCGTCCTTGTCCTCACCCTCACTCACTCGCGTGGTAACCCAGCGCAACGACGACGACGACGGTGAGCACACGTCCTCGCTGTCCTCGCTCTCACCTTGCTCACTCTCTCATCGGACAACAACAGCTACCTTCAAGCTTTACGACATCTGTGGGTCCTCGCTACAGAGCCTCGCTGTCTCATTGCACGAGATGTCACGACGTGTGAAGCAGTCTATCTGCCTGTCAAGATCACGACGAAAGAAGGGAACGAGAAGGGCGTCACGCAGCTCATCTCTCCGACTCTCACACCGGACTTTGGGAAGCTCGCGTCCATTAGGATTGATACGCCTCGTTATTGGCCTTTCTTTGTCGACTTTGAGAACGTTCCTGAACACAAGATGAGTTTTCTGTTACACTGATTTGTTCGTTCGCTCCGGCGATGCCGCCACTCTCGATTTCCCGCAGTTGACGGACGCAAAAGCTCATCCTGCTAGCGATCTCACGCACTTTATCTCTTCGTTCTCAAATGACACGCTCTTCCTCGCGTTTGCGGATTATTTCTCACGCGAAGATGGGGAGACGCCCGAGGAGAGGACGTTTCACGTGTATTGTCACGCAGCACTACTGGACAGCATTCTGAAAGACAAGATGGAAACGCTACAGTCACATCTCACGCTGTACCAAAATCGCACGCAGCCTGAGTCCGCGTCTCACTTCCACCTTCGCCTGCACGACCTGCGATTCGCGGTCGATTTCTACAGCAAAGTCTTTGACCGTCGATTCAGTGGTCGAGCTGAAAACAATCCCCGACAGCCACTCATTCGGGAGAACACGGTTTCGGGGCTCTACAAGTCCTCCCGTGGCCAACGGGTTGGACCGGTCACTCACATTTTGGTTGATGAGTGGGTTGTACGTGCCAGCAGACATCATCTCCGACGCAGGTTTGTGCAGTGGTGACTCGTTCCACCCTGACGATAACGCCGCGATCTGCCGCGCACCGCTATCTCCTTTCATTTTCCTTTAATTGTCTTCCTCAAAGTTTCATTTTCTTTCATTGCGATTATGCCACCTCCTGCGCACCGTTGTCTCCATTCCTTTTCCTTTGATCCTCATAGCCCGGGTCCGATGACGCCAACTCGCGTGCTCGTTACCCTTTTCCTTTTCTTTCAGTCTACTCCGTTTCGCGCATCTCCTCGAATAAATGTAATACCTTACGTGTCCCTGCATATATAGTCCATCAAATATATCATATCGTTCGTTGTCTCCTTAATAAGTGACTGCGTTCGACCTTCTGAACAGCCTGCTCAAATGTAACCCAGTGATCACCGTTTTCTAATAAGTACGCGGCAACTTGCTGATCTGCCTGCCCCTGAAAGGATAACAAACACTGGAAAATGGGTAGAGAAGTTGGGGAGCTACGATTTCTTTAATCGTGTGACAGTGACATAAGCATCGTGGTACGCACTGCCACTGGCACGACGTAGTCACGCCTACCTGCTCAAGCGCTCACCTGCCACGACAGTCTCTTCAAGACAACTCTACGCAAGCCAACATACGTGGTGCCAGCCCTCTCGAACTGTCTTTTTATCCGTTATTCCATCGCGGACATCAGTGGCGCACGCATGCGTCAATTTTTGAGGAGAAGTGGGTAACCAAAGAGATGGCGAATATTTGCAAAGGTACGACCCCTCTTGTCTCGTCCTTTTCAGACAAAAAACCTTGACGGCTGTCAGACGAGGAAGTAAGCCCTGGAGCGTCGCCCGTCCGTATCATATTCTGATCTAAAATCGTGTCATGTCGCCATGATCATCTTCAGTATTGGGCTACAAGACCGACGTACGACACATGGATGCCGTCAACCTCATATCGAGTTCCAAGTGTTCGGAGAAACAGATCGTATGAGCTCGGGCGTTCCACGTTTGTCGGACGAGTGCCTCACGATGTCTGCAGGGATGGATACCTTGCTATCACGCTCCTCGTGCAGGAGAACTTGGATCTCCTGCGTTTGGGATACAAAATTTGAGATCAACGAGGTCAACAATTGTCTTGCCTTCCATGCAATAGCCAGGACTTCGCAGACATTTGTCAAAAAGAAGGCAGCACTGACGCTGTATCGAATTTTCGTAGGCAGCGTTTCCCTCTCAGTACCTGCCACGTCTATACCCGTTGCCACCATCGTCGACATCATCTGTGGTCTTACGTGCGGGTTCGTCATCTACCAATTTGGCAGCCGAGCAAGCGAGTATCGAGGACTCGGGGCCTTTCAGCTCTGATGATTGACCCCAATACATCGCGAACAGCCTTCAAGATATTCCTCATTTGCATGACCGGCTTGGTCTTTCGAGCGAAACACTTACATCAAACTCATCGGCGCCGCTTCTGACCACACTGGCGGAACTGCTTCCGGGTCGTATGACGTCCGTGGCAACGTTTGGCATCTATTGTTGCAATGCCGAGTTGAGCAGTTGGTCCGTGTTCAATGCTGCCTTGGCTGGCAAAACAGCATGTCAGTTGAGTAGTTTTTTTTCATCACGTCATTGACCGTGTCATGATTCTCGCCGTCCTCGCTCTCACCCTGCTCACTCACGCACAAACCCAGCGCGAGGCCATCGACACGACGAGGACAACGGTGAAAACGCCGCACGCACCCTCGCCGTCCTTGTCCTCACCCTCACTCACTCGCGTGATAATCCAGCGCAACGACGACGACGACGGTGAGCACACGTCATCGCCGTCCTCGCTCTCACCCTGCTCGCTCACGCACAAACCCAGCGCGAGGCCATCGACACGACGAGGACAACGGTGAACGCAGCACGGGCCCTCGCCGTCCTTGTCCTCACCCTCACTCACTCGCGTGATAACCCAACGCAACGACGACGACGACGGTGAGCACACGTCCTCGCTGTCCTCGCTCTCACCTTGCTCACTCAGGCACAAACCCAGCGCGAGGCCATCGACACGACGACGACAACGGTGAACTTCACGCCGCACGGGCCCTCGCCGTCCTTGTCCTCACCCTCACTCACTCGCGTGACAACCCAGCGCAACGACAACGACGACGGTGAGCACACGTCATCGCCGTCCTCGCTCTCACCCTGCTCGCTCACGCACAAACCCAGCGCGACGCCATCAACACGACGAGGACAACGGTGAAAACGCCGCACGGGCCCTCGCCGTCCTTGTCCTCACCCTCACTCACTCGCGTGATAAACCAGCGCAACGACGACGACGACGACGGTCCTCGCTCTCACCCTGCTCGCTCACGCACAAACCCAGCGCGAGGCCATCGACACGACGAGGACAACGGTGAACACGCCGCACGCGCCCTTGCCGTCCTTGTCCTCCATGATTCAGTGGGCAGCGTGCTAAGATACTTGTTTTACTGGTTGGCCGTCCTGGCTGCCCTCGTATACTACAAGTAAAGAGAGGTAAGACCCAATTAAAAACAAGCAGGGAAGGTTCGGTCGTCTATTTTTATCCATAGGGACGTACGATAACAGTCTTTGGATCGCAGTCGGCCAACGGAAAGTGGAGACATGAACGACGCGAAGATCGAAACTCCAGCCAAACGGCCTCCGGTAGCTTGGCGGAGAAGAATTTGCAAACAGAAGTGGCCGTTGCCGCTAACTAAGAACGTAATGTGCCCAACCATGAGCGCTGAACGTTCAATCCGAGATCCGGTTCGGAGCTTCTTGATGAGTTGACTCGGAGCATTGATCATGATACTTAAGAACATTTTTGGAGGGTCGAATGTTATCGTGATCCATTCCTTCATGATTATGCAACGAGTTTTGGCATGGACCGTAATTATCCCTTACCAGGATCCAGGGATGACTTCCTTGCAACTGGTCTCTCATGCTAATGCTCAATCAATTGCGTGACTCGTCGGCCTTCAGTCCTCACACGACTCGGAGGATGCACACATCTCTCATGGTCGCAGACTAGTACCAGTGACCGTGAACAAGGAGAAGTGGTGTCATATCAGTGGCGTAACTAAAGACACGTCAGAACTGTTCCGGAATATTAGTACTAGCCCAAAGTTAAACGGTGGAATCGGGTGCCAGTGGATACTAGCACTGGCCACCGTGACAATGATGATTGCCTGCAATTGGCGAGTGATTAAAGTACTACTAGTAGTACTTGAGTTCTGGAGACTCGGACATTGAGTACTAGTAGTACCACTACTAGCCTGAGTACCAACTTCCCTCACTGGCAGGCTAACTTGAACTCGAGTCGGAGTCCAAGTTGACTTGTTGGAAATACTAGTTGATGGAACCTGCCAGCCTGCACTTGCCACTGGCAGTGAGAGGCTAAATCTAAGACAGAAGTTCAAGTTGATGCCAGTGGTGCCACCTTTTACTATGGTAGTAAGTTTGAATGGAATGAAGATAGTACTTTTGAAGTTGGTATAGTTATAACTCAGAACTTGAAGCCACTGACAATCTGTACTATCTGTAGGTCTGTAAGGCTGTACCGCTCTATGAAAAATCTGTACAGTCTGTACAGTCTGTGGGGCTGCATGAGCCTGTATCTGCTGTGTGAAAAATCTGTACTGTCTGTACATCTGTATCTCTGTACCAAACTTGCTGATTTGCTGATGTCTGATAGCTATACCCACTGACATCATTTCAGTGGCCTCGATACTCAAGTTGGCGGCAAGGGATCTCAGCTATCTGGTGGTCAGAAGCGTAAGTGGCCCATTTGAAACTGAGTCCCGAGGATGTCTAACAGACTTGAACAGAACGAATCGCCATCGCTCGAGCACTTTTTCGGAATCCAAAAGTCCTGTTATTGGATGAAGCAACGTCTGCGTTGGATTCAAACTCGGAGAAAGTGGTTCAAGCAGTGCTTGACCAAGCTGCCAAGGGTCGGACAACGATCGCGATTGCCCACCGACTCTCAACCATCCAGAATGCTGACTGCATGTGAGTCGTGCCTTTTTTGTTTTTCAGTCAAACGTTATCATCTAACGATGGTATTTTACAGTTACTTTATAACAGAAGGTCACGTCAGCGAGGCTGGCACGCACGACGAGCTTCTCTCTTCGGGCGGAGATTATTATCAACACGTACAATCACAAACATTGAACAAGACGTGATCTTCAATTGGGTCATTCCCATCTTGCAGACGCATGGGCTCACCAGTTGCATATGCCTACGACCATTCACTGCGCTTTACGGTATAGACATCCATTCATGTGGCCTGCGATGATAACATAATATAATCAAACTCATGCCAATAGATGACCTGCCCTTCCTTTGTTTTCTTTTCTTTAGACATTCATTTGCAATCTATCCACATTTATCATGATCGGACAAGGTACTAGTTGGATTGAAGTTTGGGTGTTCTCCAGTTGTCAAGTGTCAGTTTCAAGAATCATAAGCATCTTTTCGACTTGTATAACAAAATTGTGTGGGTCAAACGTTCTGCCAGCCCGTGGGCCGTAACCCATACGTTTTTGGAGTTATGTTGTCTTCCTAGAGCGCCGCACGTCGTCGCCTCACATGCCTAGATTACATATTGCGCGCCTCGACTCAGCCGCACAGCCCCGTAATGTTTGCTTCCCGCCATCTTGATGCCTTTTTCAGCAACTCTCCGGAGAGCGTTCTGCTCCGAACTCCCCCATGTATCTAACCTTTGATTCTTTGGCAATTGATTGGACGAAGCTGGATATGTTGGCCTCAGGCCCACATTGGACTTTGATCGACTATTGGGACCCTCGAGAAGCTCCTTCGCAGGCATCTTGACAATTTCAAATTGGGGCACGAACGTCCGGCTTTCCATACTCGCAGGCCTTCGCAGGCGGGTCGAAATCGTGGGCTACAGATGGTATCCAGTGAGCCAAAGCTAAGCCTGGGGATGGTGACAAAGGCGGTCGGAGGGTTTTTGCTAAAGTTAAACGACGAGAGGCGGGGCATGTCTCCGCTGCAGGTCTGTCTCTACCCTCATCCAACCCTCCTCATACTCAACCCCCACGACTTCGCCAGAAAACGAAAGATGGTCAATCCATTCTATTCCATACCCACACTCTCTCACTCAGCCTTTGCAGAGATGTGATGGCGCAAAGAAACCAGACGCTTGTCAATACGACGATGGTAAGAGCAAGGACGAGAACCCAGCTGTTGCGCGAAAACATCGAGCGCCCCGAACAGTGCAGAAGGGAACTCGAGGATCCCGAGTACACCTCTCCTTCCGTCACCTTGCACGATCCTCATATCCACCGTCGCTCAGAGAGCTCTTCCTCCTCCTTTGCCGGCTCTCCGGGAAGCACGGGCTCTTCCGCGCCTCACTCTCCCCTCCCTCCTTCTGGTACGCTCAGCCACAACGTTCATAGCCGTTGGCTAATTCCTCCCATAGCCACCAGCTCACCACAACATTCATGGATCCATGGCATACCCTCACCCTCCCCAACACCTTTCAGCGAAGCCTTCCACATCGAACAGCAACAGCCGACGCTCGACTTGGCCCAGATGCTGTACGCTCATCTTATCTTTATCCCGCCTTCTTCTCCTCACCACCGTTCCCAGGGTCGATATCTTTGCATCACATCGCCACCAATGCTTCCTGGGTCCATGGGCCGATTACGAAACGCTTTCACGAGACCCCCTGCCGAACAAGCTGCAGTTCAAAAGAGAGGACACCGCACCCGCCGCTGTCTGAACAATATCTTCCACTCTCCCGGCGAGCATCCAAGATGACTAGATATCTTCGTTTCGCATCCCTCGCTTTCTGCTTCTGCTTAACCACACTATCAGGTCGAACACTTGCAGACAGTATTCAGGTCGACGGAAAACAACTCAGCGCGTTCGTCACCGAACACAAGGGCATATCTACGCACGGATACAGCGTGCAGGAGAAATGCAAGCGTGGTGGGCGTAAGTATTTTTGAAGCGTTGTGACGCCTCTGAACATGGTCATCGTTCGAAAACGCCAGCAAGTTCCGAGATGTCAGATGCAAACGCCGGAGGACCCAGCTTCAAGAAATGGGGACTGGCGTGGCCCAGCGGGGACGCTTCGTACCTTTCGAACTTTGCCCGTCCGAAAGTTCGCTAGTGCGGTTGTTCTTTTTCGTCTTCCGCGCGTATACTAACATCACCCTCAGTCTATATACCTGGAGCCCGTATCTCCTCCCTTCGATATCCCAGCTTGGTTTGGAGGGTATCCCCATGTTATGGGGGTGGAGTCAGGTTGACGATATCCAGAACATGGTAGTTCGAGGATATGCAACTAAAGTTCTGGGGATGAATGAGTATGTTTACAACCTTCCTGGATCGCGCTTCTGATGCGATTACCTACCTTGGCCAAACGAGCCGTCTCAATCGAACACTTGCTATGGAAACAGTATATAGATCCGCTCAAATACCAGGGATACTACCTTATATCTCCAACGTGCACAAACGATCAAGCAGGACTTGATTGGATTCAGGGGTTCGTGGAAGGGTGCACCGACTGCCAAGTAAGGTGTTCGATCACTGCAATTGTAACATAATATCAACTTTGCAACTTGCGACAGATCGATGCCATCGCGTTCCATTTCTATGGCACCGACCCACAAGCGTTCGTTCAACAAACCTATTTGGATCACCGAGTTTGCAGACCAAGTAAAGTCTTTTGCTGGTATCCATTCCAGCGCAAAACTTGAGCACTGATGTTGTAATAGAATTTCAGCGGCAGCGGCGGTCAAGGCGCGTCGATGTCTGATATCTATGCATTTCAAAGTGAGGTGGACGATTTCATAAACGATACTCCATGGGTCGAGGCCGCCTTTCCGTTTGTTACGTCGGACTTTTTTTTTTTTCTTCTGACGAGCGCTCGCGACTGATCTGATGTTCAGGAGTGATGCATAACCTGCAGGGAGTCAACGATGGGAACTCGTTGCTTACCGCTGATGGGTGGCCGACATCTCTGGCATATAATTACTTTGGTTGAGTGGTCGTCGAGTTTGAAAGGCGACACTCGGGAAATGTGGATTCGTGGAATCATATACGTCTCTCTTAGTTTTGTACATGTCAATCAGGTAAAGGAGATTTGTAGCTTGGCTGGAAGACGAGCCCTAGGCTACTTACTAGACGGTATATAGACGGTATCACTGGCAATAGATATTTGAACTTGACCACCAATGACAGACCTGGTTGGACCGCGACGTGACGCGACGCGTTTCATTTTCCCACGGACATCACTTGCTCGCGACAAGCAAAGTGATACATAGAAACAATGTCAACCTAGTAAGTAAAGTGCAACGTCTAGCGCAAGAAAACTGCGTGCTTATGCTACTGATCGCAGCGAACTAGAACGCGAGGCAAACACAGCCCGTAACCGTGCGCTCCTTGCACAACTCGAGCTCAAGGGTACCGTCGCGACCCTCGGCGTGCCTGTCAAGCAGAAATCCACGCCGAAAGCAAAGCCGGTTGCCCTATCCAAGAGGGTCAAGCGCGAATTGCCCGAGGAAGGGCTGCGTCGACAGAGCGCACGGCTGCGGAAAGGGCCAGAGGTCGACCCTAACGAGACACCCGCGCAGAGACGGAAACGGTTGGCTGAGGCTGAAGGGCTGCGGCAGAAGGAAGAGGAGGATCGCGTCTTGGTAGAAGAGCAGGCGCCTTGGGCCAAGCGTCCCAGGCCACAGGATCTCGACCTCGCGGTGCTTACTTCGGCCGAGGAACTAAGCGATGAGGAGTTGAGTGCTTTGCGGGGTTCACTACAAGCCATCACTGGCAAGTCCATTCCGAGGGGGATAGGCAATGTGGATGCGTGGGTATATATGAGAACGATAAAGATGACGAGAGGGAAGCTCAGGAGCTCAGGAAGAGGCTAGGAAAAATGAAGGTCGTTTCGAGGGCAAAAGTAACACAAGACCGACTCTATAGTGCGGCATATCATCCGGAACCAAGAAGGACCTGATATTTTTTGGAGGTAAGCGAATCAGCTTCGGGTTGTCTCTCTTCTGAAAGTTTCTTAGACAAGCATGGGCAACTCGGCATTTGGGATGCGCGGGCACCTGCTGAAGAAGTGGCCGATGAAGATGGTGATGTTGGTCCCGCAAGCGAGGGTTCACAAGGTAGATACTGGCGCCTCCAACCACACTGGCCCGCCACCTCCAACTTGAAATCCTCCCTATCGTCAATCAGGATAGACCCAATAGACTCACACAGCGTGAGTTCGTTCGGTTTGGGCTACATCCACCTTCTCATCGCCCACCACCAGCTGTACACGACATCTTATGATTGCACCATCCGCCAATTTTCCTTCGTCTCAGGCATTTCTCATCAAATATATTCGTCTTCAGACGTCTTGATTACTTCTCTTGATCTGATCCCTTCCGGCTATGAGATGTAGATATCCGATGCGGCTGGAGGCGTAACTCATTTAGACCTTCGTGAAGGCCCCAATCATTCCCGCTGGTACGGACTTTCGGACCAGAAGATAGGGAGTGTCAGTATAAACCCAACTAGTCCCCATTTGATCCTGACGGCTTCGAACAGCCGATCTTTAAAGTAAGCGACCTCGTGTCTCATCTCATCCGTGATTCATTTGTGAGCGCAGGATATGGGACACTCGAAAACTGGACTCCCTCGCGTCCAAGCAACACAGAGGTGCTGCGTCTTTGCCCACATCACCATCTTCGCCCTCGAAGCCCTTCTCTGGGCCGCTTGAGCTCGACTTTGAGACGGTCCAGAAATTCATCGAGTCGAAAAAAGGGGGTGGGGCGCTTCGCGGTGAATACGCCCACGGAAAATCTGTCACTTCTGCATTCTGGGATCCCAGAGGGCGAAGTATCGTAAGTACCAGTTACGATGACACGCTGAGGAGTGAGTACTGTCCATATTTCGTGTTGGTTTAGTGTTGACGATAACGACGACCAGTTTGGGAGCTCGATGCTGGGAAATATGACTCTTCCCTACACTCACACCCTTCAGTCGGATCAGGCACAATTGCCAGACTGTAAGTAGCAGGCGCTCTTCTGTTTTCGGGATTCCAATCAGGGAAGATGGGTAACACCTCTGCGTGCCGTATGGAGCCCCAATCCAGATGTTTACCTCCATTTGACGGTGCGTGTTAAACTTACCACCAGTGGACGCGTGTAGAAAGTAACGCCGATGTGTACTATACATCAGGTCGGGGATACTATGGATCGCTCCCTCAACATTTATTCCTGCAAGGTGCGTCCTTTCCTCGATCCAAGAATTCTGTTATTCATCCACTCTGATATCATTGCCATCCAGGGAGACCTCGTCGCAAAGTTGACAGGTCCCTTGCGGTGCGTTGACTCTTCATTGTTCTCGATGTCTTGACTGATTGAACACGCTAGGATCACTGCGGTTCAGGCTGTCGCGTGTATGCATCCGAGTATTGTCGAGCGGGAGTGCGACGGGCAATGCGAGTGGGCGATGTGTATTGTGGGCACCTGCCAATTTGGAGTAGTGCATCGACTTGGTGTTTTGACTGCCAATGAATTAATATTGTCAGTGTCGAACTGATGAGCAGGAGCCTCCTGCCTTCTCTCGCTCTACTTCCTGTCCAACGGCCGCGCACTAGAGGGAAGCTACCATACATCCGCCGCGGCGTCGTTGACTTGTAATGCGGCCTTCACGGAGCGATAATGAACCGCTCCGTGTTCGAGTCTACAAGAGTCATGACGCCCTTGGAGCTCCCTCCTGCCAAAGACGTCGTCGAACAGGGCGAGAGAATACTCACGTTCTGGCAGGTCTTTATCCTCGACCGATGCTGGTCTGCCGTTCTTCAGAAACCAGTGACAATTCCAGACGTTCCTGAGGGATCCATGTCCATCGTCATGCCGTGGCCACAAGAAATGGAAGATTATGAATTGGTGAGCCAATTCGGGATAGTCTTTCATGTCCATTACTGACGAGGATGCATCCTCAGGGTCAACTCGATGGTTTCCATTCCTTTTCAACTACGCGGTCATTTTTCGACGAGCAAATCTCCAACCTTGGAAGCGGCTTCTCGCCACTGGCTCTGAGAGCCAAGGCATCCGCTCTGTATCACCAGGCTCATCGATTGGCATCCAACTGGGACCAGCGTAGGCGGATCGATCCCGCAAGCTACCTTCAAGCCTCTGATAATTACTCTGCTTTATCCCTCCCGAACGCATACATGGACGATTTCCAAGCATTAGAACACACGATCGCACGTTTTCTCACCACCCTCATCCCCGTCCACCGCCATGCCTGACGATAAGCATGCATACATTGCAATACACACGCTTACTCAGGCCGCTATAATTCATTTGTATTATCCTTCCGGACCGGAAGATCCCGTTTCGTACGAAAAGTGTCTTCGCGCCGCGCAGTGCTGCGTCGCAATCACCAAACATATTTCCGCAGCGGACTATGACTTTCTTGACCCGATTCTTGGCGTAAGTGCCGGTTGCTTGACTTCGTGACTGGAAAATCTGATCACATTTTGTTGTCAGCCCTGTTGGACGACCGTTATGGACCCACTGATTCGGGAGCTGAACCTGATCGAGACGTCTTGGCCAATCGTCGACAGCGCCAAAATTCGCAACGAAATTGGCTCGCTCTTGTACGCGATGACCAGCCTCGGATCGCGTTATCCTTTGCTTGGGTACACGGCGGCGAAGGTGCAAAAAAGACTTTCGGATCTGTGATTTCGTTCGTTTCGGCAAATTGTTTGCGCGGGACACTAACATGATACAAACGACTGGTCGACTATTTTGGTCTTGCAACGTGGACTTGTTTTTGGACCTTTTTTCCCTCGAAACTTTTTCCTTTCCTTCTTTCGTTCAGAAGGTCGGTATGTTTCACCTTGTGGACTTTCTCTTCGTTTCTTTGTTTTTGACCCAGACAAAGAACGCCACGCATCGTCATTCCTTTACGTTCTGTTCATGACATTTACCACGTACCCCCGGGCGTTTGGACGCTTTTTCTTTTTCTTTCCGGACACTCATCTCGGACACGATATACTCGGACAACTCTTTCTAGAGAAATACAAGTGTGCCGCATTGTGCATTCCTCTCGTCCCCATCATGGTACAGGATGATAGGTCGGAAATGCATCCCGCCGTGTCCTTCTTTCAGCTCTTCCGGTAACCTTGAGCCCCATTATTAATTATCTCCCCATTTGCTCATTTATCCTAGTTATTCCACTCGTTTAGAACATTACATGCAAGTCATTGGAATGGTTGCTGCAGTTGGAGCTGGGGCGGCGCAGGTACACCCTTCCACAAGTCAAATTCGTTTCACAACTCACTCCTACAAACCAGCCTCTGCAAACTCTTCTGTTTGGGAATCTCGTACAGATCTTCGTCTCATTTAACTCTGCCGAAACGGCATATTTGCAGAACAGCAAAAATGCTACCATCGTCTAGGAGTTCAACACAGCCGGGGCCAATCTTCGTAGCGTTGCTAGTTTACAGGCATCATATATGGTTTACATCGGTACCTGTCCACTCAATGGCACTCATTCACTCTCCATGTCTTTACTCACATTCCTCCAGGGGTAGTAACGCTTGTCTGCACATATATCTACTTGGTCACATGGATCTATACTGGCGAACTAAATGCGAAACGCATTCGTGAGAGATACCTCCAGGCCGTACTACGCCAAGACATCGCCTACTACGACACAGTTGGTGCGGGTGAGATTGCAACTCGCATTCAGACAAACACCCGTACGTCTGTACCTTTCCCTTGTCTTTCCACGCTCAACCCACTATTGATAAGATCTGATACAGGTAGGCATGTCTGACAAGGTTGCTCTCATTGCAAACTATGTCTCTGCTTTCCTTACCGGCTACATCCTTGCCTACGTTCGCTGCTGGAGACTTGCTCTTGCAGTATCTTCAATTCTCCCTTGCTTTATAATCGCCACCATCGTCATGGGTCCGCTTGCTGCGAAATACCAGCAGTTCGTATTCTGTCTATCTCTGTTGACTTTCCTACTGATATAAACCATAGATTATCTCTGAACCACATGGCCAAGAGCGGTACACTGGCAGAAGAGGTTTTCTCAACCGTGCGGACCGCCCACGCGTTCGGCATCCAAAAGAAATTGAATCATCTTTATGACATGCATGTCCAATCAGCTCTTGTCGGAGACCACAGAACAGCCATTATCAACGGATCTTGTGTTGCCTTTTGGATGATTGTCATATACGCTGCTTATGCTTTAGGTGCGGAAGAGAGTCCTTGAAAATTTCCCTTTCATTTCTGACCTTCTTCCAGCCTTCCAGTTTGGTATCACATTGATTGACGAGGGTTACGGTGAGCTGAGAGACTCATCACATTAACCTGGATTTGCTCATTTCCTTGACAGCAACCGCTGGCGAGGTCGTCAACGCGTTCCTAGCCATTTTGATCGGCTCGTTCTCCATTACGCAGGTGGCACCCCAGATGCAAGGTCGGCATCGTACTTGTCGTTTTGTGTTCCCGCTGAATCTGTCCCACAGCAATCGCACTCGCTCGAACAGCAGCTGCCAAGTTGTTTGCCACCATCGAGCGCATCCCCGACATCGATTCTGCCAATCCCGGTGGTCTTAAACCAGAGAAAGTTGTAGGCGAAATCACCCTGGAGGACGTCAATTTTAACTATCCCTCTCGCCCCGACGTGCCTATCGTCAAAGGCATCAATGTCACCTTCAGAGCAGGCGAGACTGCAGCCCTCGTTGGTGCTTCGGGTTCCGGCAAATCGACCATAATCTCGCTCGTTGAACGATTCTATGATCCTTTGAGCGGATCTGTCAAGCTCGATAGCGTGGATATTCGTGACTTGAACATCCTGTGGTTGCGCTCCCAGATCGGTCTTGTCTCCCAGGAACCTACGCTTTTTGCTACGACCATCAGCGGCAACGTTGCACACGGATTGATCAATACGCCTTAGTACGAGCATGCCTCGAAGGAGGAGAAATCTAAACTCATCCGGGAGGCATGTATCAAATCGAACGCGGACGAATTTATCAACAAGTTGCCGAACGGATACGATACGATGGTTGGGGAACGTGGCTTCCTTTTGTCTGGTAGTCAGAAACAGCGCATAGCAATCGCTCGTGCGATCGTGTCTGACCCTCCAATTTTACTTCTTGACGAGGCGACATCAGCTCTTGACGCGCAGTCCGAGGGGATCGTGCAGGATGCACTTGACAAGGCTGGAGCAGGTCGAACGACGATCACGATTGCTCACCGACTGTCTATGATCAAGGACGCAGATTGCATCTACGTGATGGGAGATGGGTTGGTTTTGGAGAAGGGCACACATACGGAACTGTCGTCTGATGAACAGAGTGCCTACGCTCGTATGGTCCACGCTCAGAAACTTCGAGAGGCGAAGGATGTGGAAGAAAGTAGTGACAGCGCGATGAGCGAAGAAGCGATATCGGGAAGGTTATTGCCTATGAAAAAGTTCTACTCAGTCGCAAGGAGACCATTCAGTCCATTGGATCTGGTCTCACTCACAGGAGGAACGACCAGAAGATAGAACAAAAGGTCGACGAGGACAAGTACAATATTTATTATCTCTTCAAGCGGATGGCTCTACTTAATCGTGAGGCACTATGGAGATATGGTGTTGGTGTTCTGTGCGCTTCCGGTGAGCTTTCCTTTGGGAATCTTTCTGGCAAGAAATTAAAATTTCAACCAGTGGCTAGAATGGTCTACCCTGCAATGGGTATCGTTTTCGGTAGGGTTTCTTATCTCAATTGAATACTGTGACTGCGCTCATATTTCAAAAGGCGACGGCATTTCTGACTTCTCCGAACCTGATCTTTCTGTCCGTCGGCATGAAGGGAACCGGAATGGCTTATGGTAAGAGCAGCCATCCTATCAGGTAGAAATATCTGAGTCCGTCCGGCCAAGGTTCTTCATTATTGCTTTAATCGCTTGGATTTCCGTTGCTCTCCAACACTGTATATTTTCGTCCACGGCTGCAATGCTCACGTCCAAACTGCGCATAATCTCTTTCAAGGCTATCCTAAGGCAAGACAGTAAGTTTCATTCTTCATATCATATTATTTTATCATGTATACCCATGTAGTCGAATACTTCGACAGGGATGAGAATAGGGTGAGTCGTGGACCTGAGCTATTTTTCTTGGCATCTTTCACTCACTCATTGTAGACGGGTTCTGTGACTGCTAATCTGAGCGACAACCCACAAAAGGTCAATGGCATGGCAGGCGTTACCCTTGCAATGTGAATGCAATCTTTGATGTTAACCGAGTTTTTCTGACGAGAATACTGAAGGCAACCTAGATCCAACAAGGACTATGGCACCTCAACAATCACAAAGACACTGGGAGGGGAATGTATAGGATGGAGGGAATCCAACCAGAACAAGACTGGCTTGTTCGGTTGCTGCA